>CM059193.1:49770315-49887021 GCA_030323885.1 Branchipolynoe longqiensis | reverse complement strand
TCATCGGGCCGTCGTGATCTATCCAGGCCATTAGTTCGCCAAGGCAGCCGTATTTGCGTATGTAAATACGGCCGCGTGACGTCACTCTGCTAGGGTCATTGGGTTTGGCGGATATGGACCCTGACAAAGAGGGACATAAGTCGCACAAGCTGATTACCTGCTGTAGCCAGTGTACATCTATAATTCAGCTTATCTGGTGTATGTCTGCAGTCGGTGCAAGTCTATAACTCACCTGTCATATCTACTTGACCTCTGTGACCTGTCACCTCCTCTTATTAAAATAATAAAGAACCACTAGGATAAAAATAAAACTCAGTTCAATTCAAAACCTGATGGATTATGTATAATGTGATTGCTATTTTAAAATATTCTACAAGTTGTGTGTATTTTCTAATAAGTACTAGGCGAATAGTTTTCAAATTACCTGACACTGACAGTCTAACATAATGAATGTATGTACTTTCTAATAAGTACTAGGCGAATAGTTTTCAAATTACCTGACACTGACAGTCTAACATAATGAATGTATGTACGGGTGAGTGTTTTAAACCCATAACTAAATATTTCCTACTTTTCCAAACTTGTGAAATAAGATTAAGCGTCTTCTTTAACAGAAAGCAACCTCAAACCATGACTGCGGGTTGAAATATTTAAAGCTGTACAACTAAACTTGTTTTATATCTGACCATTTTTTTAAAAAAAGATCAACGAAATGCATCCCACATATGTAGACTATTATATATCCATATTTATAATATATGTACTATATAATTATATAACGATGGATTTATTAAACAAGCTCCGTACAGACAACCGGGGTGCTTTCCTGGTGAGTGAGGGATGTCAGGAGAGGGGGGCACCACGTCATTTTCTGGGGTGAGGGTTTTAGGACATGTTGACCGGATTAACATGATGTGTGTGTGTGGGGGGGGGGGGGCACTATCTCAGTTTTGTAGGATGGGGGTTTTAGGACATGTTGACCCGATTAACATGATGTGGGTGTGGGTGGCACTACATCAATTGTGAAGTGAGGGTTTTAGGACATGTTGACTCGATTAACATGATGTGGGGGGGGGGGCATTACGTCAGTTTGTGTGGCGAGGGTTTTCAGGAAAATGTGACCGGATTAACAGGTGTGTGTGTGGGGGGCGGGGGGGGGCAGAATGTCAGTTTGTAGGATGAGGGTTTTAGGACATGTTGACCCGATTAACATGATGTGGGTGTGGGGGGGGGGTGCACTGCTTCAATTGTGGAGTGAGGGTTTTAGGACATGCTGACTCGATTACCATGATATCGGGGGGCACTAGTCAGTTTGTGGGGTGAGGATATTGTTGAAGATATTTACCCAATTACCCGCTACCCACAACCAAGTATTATGTAAGCCTTGATGTTTGTTGGTGTGTGTATATATGTGTTGAGATGGTGGGGGTGGGGGTAGGCGTGGAGCTTGAAGCCCTAATTACCCGAATCCTTAATTACGATCCTTTCTTCTCAAGAGACAGAGCTCATTCACCAAGGTGACAAATCGACCCACATCGGAACCTATCTATTTAGGGGTGATTGTGGGGGTCGGGGGGGGGGGTCGGATTTGTTTAGGGGGAGTGGATGGTGATGAGGGAGGGGTAGAGTTTGCCACCCCCCCCCCCCCCCCCCGCCGTCACTGCGAACTAGGTGGTGTGTCCGCGTGATGTCTGTAGGTGGTTGGAAGACACCTGGGTGCCTATAGAGAGGGCCATCTAAAGTAGGATTGCTCCAGGATATGTAGACATGCTTAAAGTTGCACAGTCCGATGGTTTTGCATTTCTGTCTTTTTTCTGAGATAAATATATTGGGTTGATCATTATAAATATAATCTACCTTACTTTAGTTTGAAGGAACTTCGATTTAAAAGGACTAACTTGGTATGCTACAAAATTTGACTCCATATTCTTCAGCAGTAACAGGTTCTATCTAATTGACATCGTATGATGATCTATGTAGCAACAAGTACTTAATAGGTGCACCGGTATCTAAATTGGATATGTAGGTCCAAATCTAGATTAGTGTAATTTTGCTTTTTTTTAAATGATGCTTTTATCAGACTATGCAGCTTTAATCACCCATCCCTTTTCCTGATTCTCCAATAAACGCTGTCACGGATATACCATGCTAATTGTTCAATGGATGCTGTCAGGGATATAACCCACTAATTGTCTAATGGATGCTGTCAGGGATATGCCCTGCTAAATGTCCAATTGATGCTGTCATGGATATGCCATGCTAATTGTCCAATGGATGCTGTCAGGGATATGCCCCGCTAATTGTCCAATGGATCCTGTCAGATATATTGGCTAATTGTGCAATGGATGCTGTCAGGGATATGCCCTGTTAATTGTGCAATGGATGCTGTCAGGGATATGCCCCGCTAATTGTCCAATGGATCCTGTCAGATATATTGGCTAATTGTCCAATGGATCCTGTCAGGGATATGCCCTGCTAAATGTCCAATTGATGCTGTCAGGGATATGCCCCGCTAATTGTCCAATGGATGCTTCAGGGATATGGCCCGCTAATTGTCCAATGGATCCTGTCAGGTGTATTGGATAATTGACCAATGGATGCTGTCAGGGATATGCCCCGATAATTGTGCAATGGATGCTGTCCGGGATATGCCTGCTAATTGTCCAATGGATCCTGTCAGATATATTGGCTAATTGTCCAATGGATGCTGTCAGGGATATGCCCCGCTAATTGTGAAATGGATGCTGTCAGGGATATGCCCCGCTAATTGTCCAATGGATCCTGTCAGATATATTGGCTAATTGTCCAATGGATGCTGTCAGGGATATGCCCCGCTGATTGTCCAATGGATGCTGTCAGGGATATGCCCCGCTAATTGTCCAATGGATCCTGTCAGATATATTGGCTAATTGTCCAATGGATGCTATCAGGGATATGGCCCGCTAATTGTCCAATTGATGCTGTCAGGGATATGCCCCGCTAATTGTCCAATGGATGCTTCAGGGATATGCCCCGCTAATTGTCCAATGGATCCTGTCAGGTGTATTGGCTAATTGTCCAATGGATCCTGTCAGGTGTATTGGCTAATTGTCCAATGGATGCTGTCAGCGATATTGGCTAATTGTTCAATGGACACGGTCAGGGATATTGGTTAATTGTCCAATGGACACTGTCAGGGATATTGGCTAATGGTCCAATGTACACTGTCAGAGATATTGGTTAATTGTCCAATGGATGCTGTCAGGGATATTGGCTAATTGTCCAATGGATGCTGTCAGGGATATTGGCTAATTGTCCAATGGATGCTGTCAGGGATATTGGCTAATTGTCCAATGGATGCTGTCAGGGATATTGGATAATTGTCCAATGAATGCTGTCAGGGATATGCCCCCTTGTAATTGTCCAATTAATGCTGTCAGGGATATGCTGAGCGCTAATTGTTCAATGGACACTGTCAGGGATATGCCCCGTGCTAATTGTCCAATGAATGCTGTCAGGGATATTTCCCCTGCTAATTGTCCAATGGCCGCCGGTAATTATTTAACGAACCTTCCGGGCCAGACGGACATACGATCTCGAACCGCCATTAGGTTCCATCACAAGGCGCCCACATTCTGAGTCCTCGTGACCCGAACACCACGTGACCCAACGTCGAACGCCAGTCAGCCAGTGGGTGCGCATGCGCTACTCAGGTTTCACCGGAAGTGACAGCGGGGACCCATAAATCAGGGCGCTTATCGGGGACGCGCGAGAGGAGGGGTTTCTGCGGGTGCGGATCCCCAACCCCCATAATGCACCGCGCGCTCGTCCCCCTCCCGTATCGAGGGTGGGGGCGTGTGGGGGGTGGTGGTGGTGGGGGAGTTAATCACTATCAGTCCGACTGTTTCTAATGAAGGGTCGGTCAGGTGACTGTGTCACGTGACCCGTGTAATGACAGCTTCGTTTAGACTGCCAGTGACCGGATTACCCGACACACTCAGGATCCTGAGTTTCACCTCCTCGCCTCCCTCCTCCCCTCCCTCCTCGCCTCCCTCCTCCCCTCCCTCCTCGCCTCCCTCCTCCCCTCCCTCCTCGCCTCCCTCCTCGCCTCCCTCTCCCCTCCCCTACCCTCCCCTCCCCCCTCCCCTCCCCCCCCCCCCCCTCCCCCTTCCCCTCCCCCTCCCCTCCCCTCCCCTCCCCTCCCCCCCTCCCTCCCCTCCCCTCCCTTCCTTCCCCTCCCTTCCCTTCCCCTCCCCCCCTCCCCTCCCTTCCCCTCCCCTCCCCTCCCCAGGCCACTTCCGGTACAGTTAAACCAAACTTTCAGGTGGTTATGAGGTCATCTGAGACTTTTTATATGATAAATGGTAGTATTTTACTGGGCCGCTGAAAAAAGTTTGGATTAACCGATTGTTTGGTTTAACCGAGCTTGGTTTAACGGGGTTAAACTGTATATACATTAAAAAAATTAATCAAAGTGTCCACATACATTGTATATTACATTCATAATGCACCCATGATTTTGCCAAAGCCAAGTCAAAGTCGATGCCAAAGCTTGGTTAAACCAATGATCGGTTAATCAAAACAAGTTTCTAGGGTCCCTTCAAGTTTGGTTTAATGGGGTTATGCTGTATTGCCAATTCAAGCCAATGATACACTTGGCGTTACCTATCCTGGCGCTAGGCATTAATAGGATAAAGCAAGAGCTGGTTTGCTCAGTATCAGGATAATGTGACTGAGCGGGATATTAATTTAGTTGTGGTGCTTGTGGCGCGGTCTTCCAGTGGGGCAGCACTATTATGTCGCCATGAGTCAGCTTTGCACAAGTTGGTACACATCCTGATATGACCTTAGATATTGCCATGACCTAAAATCCCAACATGACCTAAAATCCCAACAAGCAACAACACCACAAGCTTCATAGGAAATTCTTTGTGTTAATGTTGTTCTCACTTTTTGAAATAATATGCTATTTCGTGTGTCCTTCAGAATTATATTAAAGCTGTCCATCCATCTTTAAAGTTTAAGCACGCGCTGACAGAGCCTCTAATAACCCTGTCACACTACGACACATCATGCAAGCATACAACACGTAGGTGATTTTGCGCCAACACATTGATTACGTTGACATACGTTAGTCGTATGTTGTATATGTACATTATGCGTACATTGGCATACATCGATATACGTCGTTATACAGCATCATACGACATCTCACGCCAAGGGGTCACAAAAGTTTTGAGCATGCTCAAAACTTTCGACATATGACAACGTGTGTCTTACACGTTTGCATATGACATGTATCCATTAGACATAAGTCTAGCATAACGTAAGTCTAGCATACATTAGACATAAGTCGATGTATGCTAGACTTACGTTATACGTACGCTATACATATGTTGAACTACGTTGAACTACGTCAGCCGGCGGAAACATACAGTCCGCGTATTGAAAACATATGGATAATGTATGTCTAACCTACGTTTGGCATTCACCATGTTTTGACATATTTAATGTATAAGGCATACTTCTGGCAATTGATTAACGTATATAACGTTCGCCGGCGTCCCGTGAGCGTTCTGGGAGCGTATCATACTTTCTATGATACGCTGTCATATGCTAGGGATATGTCGGACATACGTTCAGTGCGTTACATATACGTTCAACTATGCCCCCCCCCCCCAAAATGTTTGACTCTTCTCGACGTATAAAATTGATTTCATCCGTTGAGCGTACGCTAACACGATGCATCCTAGTGTGACAGGGCAGCGAAAAGGTGACTCGCAACTCGCCATCCAAAGTACACTACCACTAAGCCATCAGATAGGAATGTTTGAAATGAGATACAGTGCTGATTTAAACAAGCTAACCCGTTTTGATTAGAGGTGGGGGTCGGTGCGAGACCTGATTTGTTTTAAAACAATGGTCATGTGAAGTGGACACCCTACTCATGTGTCATCGTGAATATGGCCTTTGTTTTCTGTCAAATCTCCCTCGCCCCCAACCTCCCTACCTCACTCCCTCCACCCATCCCTCACTCCCTCCCTCCCTCCCTCCCTCCATGCCTGCCTCCCTGCCTCCGTCCCACCGTCCCTCCCGCCATCCTTCCTTCCTTCCTTCCTTCCTTCCTTCCTTCCTTCCTTCCTTCCTTCCTTCCTTCCTTCCTTCTCTTCCCCTCTCCCTCCCTCCCTCCCTCCCCTCTCTCCCCCTCCTCTCTCTCCCTCTCTCCCTCTCCTCTCTCTCCCTCTCTTCCTCTCCCCCTCTCTCCCCTCTCCCCCCCCCCCCCCTTCCCCTCTCTCTCCCTCTCTCTCCCTTCTCCCTCCCTCCCTCTCTCCCTCTCTCCCTCTCTCCCTCCTCCCTCTCGCCCTCTCTCCCCCTCTCCCCCATGCCCAGTTCATCTTCTTTCTTTTCTTTCTTTTCTTCTTTCTTCTTTCTTTCTTGTCTTTCTTTTCTTTCTTTCCTTTCTTTCTTTCTTCCTTTCCTTCCTTCTTCCTTTCCTCCTTTCTTTCTTTCTTTTCTTTCCTTTCCTCTTTTCTTCTTTACTTCTTCCTTTCTTTCTTCTTCCTTCCTTCCTTTTCCTTCCTCCCTCTCTCCCCTCTCCCTCTCCTCTCCCTCTCCCCCTCTCCCTCTCCCCTCTCCCTCTCCCCTCCCTCCCCTCTCTCCCCTCTCTCACCTCTCTCCCTCTCTCCTCCCCTCTCTCTCCCTCTCTCCTTCTCTCCCCTTCCCCTCCCTCTCTCCACCCTCACTCCCTCCCCTCTCTCTTTCCTCCCTCCAAACTGACTGTCCACTCACTCAGTGCATATCCCGATGTGATCTCACTCACTCACTCACTCACTCACTCACTCACTCACTCACTCACTCACTCACTCACTCACTCACTCACTCACTCACTCACTCATCTTCACCCTCCTGGTCGTACTACTAACACTGTGACACTAACAGTACTGTTGACTCTTTGACACTGACAATACAGCCGACACTTTGACACTGACATTACTACCGGCTCTGTGAGACTGGCAGTACTACTGACAGTACTACTGACTGCTACTGACACTGTGATACTAACAGCACTACATACCCTGTGCTACTGCCAGTTCTGCTGACACTGACAGTACTACTGACATTGTGACACTGGCAATACTGCTGAAGCTGTGATACTGACAGTTCTACTGAATACTGACAGTTGACGGCTTTTGATACAGCAGCGGGTAGGGGTGAGTAGGGGGAGGCATGACCCAGACATTGGGACGCCATGCCACCTGGTGGACGTGCGGGGAAATGCACCCCGGGAGGCCGTGGTGACGGCCTTGGGAGCTCGCAACCTCTATTGACCGGTACTATTAGTATTAGGTCACACTCCCTTCCCCAAAATTTGCGGTTAAATACTATATTGCAGAAGTGTCATTCACATCAGAACGAATGGCATGTCTGGGGTTCGAATCCCGACCGAGTCAAACCAAAGAATTTAATACACAATTGATACTTGTCCCTAATGTGTCTACTGTACTATTGGGATAGGGCAAACACTGCATCGTTGGGTCGGTGTCAGGATACCGTAGCTTCTGCAACAGACATTCTATTATAATTTATATGAGAAAAGAGACTGGATCCAGTGGCCAAATCAGTAAGAGCACTGCCCTAATAGGCATGGATCCAGTGGCCAAATCGGTAAGAGCACTGCTCTAACAGGCATGGATACAGTGGCCAAATCGGTAAGAGCACTGCACTAATAGGCATGGATCCAGTGGCCAAATCGGTAAGAGCACTGCACTAATAGGCATGGATCCAGTGGCCAAATCGGTAAGAGCACTGCACTAATAGGCATGGATCCAGTGGCCAAATCGGTAAGAGCACTGCACTAATAGGCATGGATCCAGTGGCCAAATCGGTAAGAGCACTGCCCTAATAGGCATGGATCCAGTGGCCAAATCGGTAAGAGCACTGCACTAATAAGTAATAGGCATGGATCCAGTGGCCAAATCGGTAAGAGCACTGCACTAATAGGCATGGATCCAGTGGCCAAATCGGTAAGAGCACTGCACTAATAGGCATGGATCCAGTGGCCAAATCGGTAAGCACTGCACTAATAGGCATGGATCCAGTGGCCAAATCGGTAAGAGCACTGCACTAATAGGCATGGATCCAGTGGCAAATCGGTAAGAGTACTGCACTAATAGGCATATCCAGTGGCCAAATCGTAAGAGCACTCACTAATAGGCATGGATCCAGTGGCCAAATCGGTAAAGCACTGCCCGAATAGGCATGGATCCAGTGGCCAAATCGGTAAGAGCACTGCACTAATAGGCATGGATCCAGTGGCCAAATCGGTAAGAGCACTGCACTAATAGGCATGGATCCAGTGGCCAAATCGGTAAGAGCACTGCACTAATAGGCATGGATCCAGTGGCCAAATCGGTAAGAGCACTGCACTAATAGGCATGGATCCAGTGGCCAAATCGGTAAGAGCACTGCACTAATAGGCATGGATCCAGTGGCCAAATCGGTAAGAGCACTGCACTAATAGGCATGGATCCAGTGGCCAAATCGGTAAGAGCACTGCACTAATAGGCATGGATCCAGTGGCCAAATCGGTAAGAGCACTGCACTAATAGGCATGGATCCAGTGGCCAATCGGTAGGCACGCCTAATAGGCATGTCCAGTGGCCAAATCGGGGGCACTGCACTAATAGGATGGATCAGTGGCAATCGGTAAGAGCACTGCACTAATAGGCATGGATCCAGTGGCCAAATCGGTAAGAGCACTGCACTAATAGGCATGGATCCAGTGGCCAAATCGGTAAGAGCACTGCACTAATAGGCATGGATCCAGTGGCCAAATCGGTAAGAGCACTGCACTAATAGGCATGGATCCAGTGGCCAAATCGGTAAGAGCACTGCACTAATAGGCATGGATCCAGTGGCCAAATCGGTAAGAGCACTGCACTAATAGATGGATCCAGTGGGCAAATCGGTAAGAGCACTGCACTAATAGGCATGGATCCAGTGGCCAAATCGGTAAGAACACTGCACTAATAGGCATGGATCAGTGGCCAATCGGTAAGAGCACTGCCTAATAGGCATGGATCCAGTGGCCAAATCGGTAAGAGCACTGCACTAATAGGCATGGATCCAGTGGCCAAATCGGTAAGAGCACTGCACTAATAGGCATGGATCCAGGGGCCAAATCGGTAAGAGCACTGCACTAATAGGCATGGATCCAGTAGCCAAATCGGCAAGAGTACTGCACTAATACTTGTAATAGGCAAGGACTGGTTAGCTCAGTAGCAAGGTAATGCGACTCAGTGGGATATCAGGTCATGTTGTTGGTGACATGGTCTCCCGGTGGGACAGCACTATGAAGTCACCATGAGTGCATACTGTCACAAGTAGGTAACCATCCTGATATGACCTTAGATGATACTACCTTGTAAAACCCCAACAAACATATGAGAGAACGACACCCCAAGGCAGAATTCAATACCATGACTGTGTTACCCTGTTGACATGTCTGTGAATCCGGTAGTAGAAGAGATTCATAGCGCTAATGATTGCGCCAAACCCACATCTCCTTATAGCTCATAGTCTGATGAAAGCATCAAATTTACTAAGCAAAACCACTGACCTAGATTTGATCCTACTTTTCTAAATTAGATACTGCTGCACTTATTAAACATTCATTGCTGCATAAAAGGAAATACTAAGTCAATTTAGTAAACTTGTTATGGCTGAAGTCTATGCACGTCAAAATTAATTTAGCATGTTTGCACTTCAAATATCTTCAAAGTTACCCTTTTAATTTTGAAATAAAGTTACTTCAAACTTAAGTCATCATCATCATCATGCTGTCGGTCGCGATGCGACAAAGACTGCTTTCATTACTTGACTGCCGCTCTCCATTTAGTACATTTCATGAAAGCTGCCTGCAAAAGTGTTGAAGTGCTGCTGGCTTTTGCAAGTTACCAGCGGCACTCTCTCGGGGAGCAAGTAGAGGTTTCACACCGGCAAGAACATGTCCAGACAGGCGCAAAACTATTTGTCCCTGCAGTGGCTGGTCGGGAGATGTTGGGAGTTCCATACATCAACCGCCCTTAATGCTGCCACAGTGACATGGTTTTCTGTTCAGGGTTTGCTCCCTTAGCCTTCGGTTCTGTCAAGAACCTGTACCACAAGGCAGTGGTTTACAACTCTGCAGGGCAGGGGCGTCAAACTCCCTGAGGTATTGCAATACCTGCACAAACTTAAGTAAGGTAGATTATAGTGTTCAACCTAGTATATTTATCTATTTAACAAACCCTCTTAACACCTACACCACTGTATAAGTGTGGTGTGCCACTTTAACACCTACACCACTGTTTGAGTGCAGTGAGGGTGTGGTGGTTATGGTTCCGCTTGTAAGTTGTGTCGCACTACCTCAGAACGTGAATGTGTAAGCCAACGGCATAACTATGGCATATGTATGGTTCTCTACACTATTGTGCAATACCACAAGGTAACTATGTTAACAAGAGAGCTGCTATTTATTTTATTGTAATAATAAGGCGTATTTATAAAACTGCATTTCCCACCACCATTTACATAGTTACTCATGCTGTCTCTTTAAACGATAAACAGCCATCTATCACCCGGTTCCACCAGGCCAATTACTGGAATTACCCCATAATTAGTTCAACCACACGGTATAAGAGGTATGTGTGGGTGGGGGGTAAGATTCTCCAACCCCTTCAAACAAGAAAAAACACCCCCAAAAATACCCCCACCGAAAATACACAAAAATGACACTAGTGATTTCTATGGACTGCAAAGTGGAATAAATTATTCTGTTGACTATGTTGAGCATTCAGCAATGCTGGTGTTTGACCTTCGGTGTGGCTGCTGCTTACTACTGACCGCATCATAGTGCTCGGTGTCGGCGACACCAAGTAGTCCTCACTCAGTGCCACATCGACCACTCTTGGCTGACTCGTGTATTTATACTCAACGGAGTACACCCCACCGCCACCTGCCACCCGGGTACATTGGATGTCCTTGGACACTCTGACACATTAGATGTCCTTGGACACTCTGACACATTCTGTTTGAATGTGTAAATTTCATGGCTTTGCGCCAATACTGTGTTAATGAAAGTAGCATGTGAGACCTCTTTACACATATAAAGCATGAACACATTTAGTGTTGTTAAGAACAAGTGGATGGATTATCGCCTCCTGTAATTTAAGCTATGTTTTATGAGTTAAATTTTGCTGTGTTTTGACACAAATTTAACCACTTCAAAATTGCATCTGAGATCATTTTTGCTGTCGTGTAGCACATATCTGACCATTTCAGATTTTCGTGGAAATTTCAATGTAGGTATATGAATATGATTAAAGTTGCATAGTGTAGTCCGATGAAAACAAACTTGTCAAAATCAAAACAATTATCTAGATTTGATTCTACATATCAAACTTAGATATTAGTGCACTTATTAGTGCATTTGTCAGCACATAGAAGTCACTCCCCGCCCTCGTGGCCAGCTAGTCTGGCGGTAGCCACACTGGTGTGCCCACTGGTGTGCCCACTGAGCTGCCCGCGTGGCACTGCTCCTTTGTGTCTCCTGTATCACTTAACTACAACGCCTCGGGGATGGAGAGAGGAACGTACGGAGGTGACAAATGGGGGGGAGTGGGGGGGGGGGGGTGGCTGTCGGTACCGGAGTGACACCTCTTAGTCTTAACGTAGTTTGACAACCGAATCATTTAAAAACCACCAGCAGAGCACATATGGAGGGACCTCCCCCCCGCCCCCCGCCCCCCACATATCGACCCATCACGTACACACCCACACAAACAGACTCCTCCCTCTACCCCCTCCCCCATCCCCATCCCCATCCCCCTCTCTATCTCCCTCTCTCTCTCTCCCTCTCTCTCCCTCTCTCTCCCTCTCTCTCTCTCCCTCTCTCTCCCTCTCTCTCCCTCTCTCTCCCTCTCTCCCTTTCTCTCCTTCCTTTCTCCCTCTCTCTCTCTCCCTCTCCCCCTCTCTCCCTCTTCCCTTCTCCCTGCCCCATCTCTCCTTCTCCCCCCTTCCCATCCCTCCCCATCTCCCTCTCCCCCTATCCCTCCCTTCCCTTACCCCCCCCCCCGCCCCCAGACCCCCTTCCCCTACCCCTCCGCGGATTATCCACAGACCACCGCTCGTCGCATTCAACTGATGCATTCCCCGCTGTTCCGTGTTGGTTGATACTGCGGCCAGCCCCCACCTCGACTGATTTGTGACTGATGTGTAATCAAATGCCAATCGGTCGCAAACCAGTCGCAAATCAGTTCCGGACCAGTCCCCAAACACTCACTGACTGATTGACCAACTGATCGCCAACCAGTCGTCAACCGATTGCCAGCTAGTCTTCCCTCATCTTCAACGATCAGTCGCCAACCCGTTTCTCCTCCTTTGGTCGCAAGAAGGTTGCCAACCACCTGGGTTATTTTGTTGTTGTCACAATATATGCAAGGTTGTGTTCGTGTACAGGTGGGCGTAATGTTTTTCCAAACGCAGAGCAACACTGTCTTAGATTGAAAGAAAAGAAAATAGCGAAATGAAGTGAAATGGTTGTTGATTTGTTAAATCTTGTGCGCATTCAATGTGAAACGAATGGAGACATCAAATTGTCACCCCTCCCCACGCCACCCCTCTCACTTTCCCCCACACCGGAGCAGCCCCCTCCCCCTCCCCCCCGCGTGAGGCGTCACAAGGGGCGTGGCGCCTTACTTGAGGGTAATTTTCCCTTCACGGCCGTGAATTCTCGAATTATATAAAGCACTTGATTGCTGTATAATTACGGCTCTCACCTTCTGCCACCCCCCCCCCCAACTAACCCAGGCGTTAGGGAGGGGGGAAGCCCCCCCCCCCACATGAGGCATTTAGAAGCCCCCCCCCCCCCTTCCCCCTGACAGGCATGGATCAACGCATCGTCCCATGCTCACTGTACACGATGCTACTTTAACAGTGTAGAACCTCACACTAGTTCGATTCCCGGTCGAGTCAAACCAATAACTTATAAAATTGATATTTGTCACTTCCTAGCCTGGCGCTTGGCATTAATAGGATAGGGCAAGGACTGGTTAGCTCAGCGTCAGGATAATGTGACTGAGTGGGATATCGGGTCATGGGGCCGGCGGGCCTGATTTCCCAGTGGGGCAGTATAGAATAGCACAATGGTAGTCTTAGGTTAAACACAGACTGTGTGACTGTAGCAGTCTAAAATATCACAATGGTAATCTTAGGTTAAACACACTGTATGACTGTAGCAGTCTAGTCTTAGGTTAAACACACACTGTGTGGCTGTAGCAGTCTAGTATATCTAAGGGTAGTCTTAGGTTAAACACACTGTATGACTGTAGCAGTCTAGTATATCTAAGGGTAGTCTTAGGTTAAACACACACTGCGTGAGTGTAGCAGTCTAGAATATCACAATGGTAGTCTTAGGTTAAACACACACTGTGCGACTGTAGCAGTCTAGCATATCACAATGGTAGTCTTAGGTTAAACACACACTGTGCGACTGTAACAGTCTAGAATATCACAATGGTAGTCTTAGGTTAAATGCACACTGTGCGACTGTAGCAGTCTAGACTATCACAATGGTAGTCAGGTTAAGCACACACTGTGTGACTGTAGCAGTCTAGAATATCACAATGGTAGACTTAGATTAAGCACACACTGTACGAACGTAGCAGTCTAGAATATCACAATGGTTAAACACACTCTGCGCCTGTAGCAGTTTAGAATAGCACAATGGTAGTATGTGACGAAGCATGTATGGTTGTAACAGTCTAGTGACTGAGCATACACTTTGTGGTTGTAGTACAGCCTGGAACAGGACCACGGCAGACTTCCTCGTGATATCTTATCCTAAGCATGCACACCACGGTTGTTGCAGAATCCAGAACATTGCGCAATAGCAGCGTCGTCCTAACACAATACGGTTATGGCAGCATCCAGAACACTTCGCAATGGCAGTGTTCCTTATGATGTCTCATGTATTCACACATATTATTACCAACAGTTAGATCGGGAGTCAAACCAATAACTTAGAAAATTGATACTTATCGCTTCCTAGCCGGGCACTTGGCATTAATAGGATATGGAAAGGACTGGTTAGCTCAGTGTCAGAATAATGTGACCAAGTGGGATATCAGGTCATGGTGCTGGTGGCCTGATTTCCCAGTGGGGCAGCACTATAAAGTTGCAATGAGTGCACAATCACAAGTCGGTACCCATCGTGATATGACCGTAGATGTTAGCAGGATGTAAAACTCCAACAACCAACCAGTGTGCGGCAATGAAAGGGGGCGGGGGGTAGAATGCGCAGTTGGTTCATTTTGCACACTGTATTAACATTCCACTGTCAGCACTTTCCGTTTTTAAACTCGACAAATTGCTTTCCGTGTCTCGCTTTAACTTTAAGCCGACAACTGGATCACGTGACGCCGAGATTCGGGCCGTCTCAGTGGTGAGCTGGCAACTGGGGATGCATCGAGTCTTCCATGCGCTAGACACAGAAGGCCGTGTAGGAATTTGGTCGGAGAAAATAAAACTCGCATTCAGTCAGAAATAGTGTGTTTAGAACGGTCAATCGAGTAGGATTCCAGTCGATTTCAAAGGCACAGTTGGTAGTTTTACGTCCTGGCAACATCTAAGGTCATATCAGGATAGGTACCGAGTTGTGACAGTGCATACTCATGGTGACTTTATAGTGATGCCCCACTGGAAAATCAGGGTGCTGGCACCATGACCCAATATCCCACTCAGTCCCATTATCCTGACACTGAGCTAACCAGTCCTTGCCTTAACCTATTAATACCGATTGCCAGGCTAGGAAGCAACAAGTATCCATTTTATAAGTCATTTGTTTGACTCAACTGGGAACCGGACTCCCGACTTCCCTCACGTGAGCCCCGCGCTCTACCGATTCGGCCACCCCACCCGGTCAATCGAGTATGAGGACTCCAGTCGATTCCAAAGGCCCAGTGGGTAGTTGTGTGGTGGCTTTTATATGCTATTGACATCGAAGATTTGTGTGGGTTAAAGGGCAGCTGGATGATGGGAAGGGGAGAAGGTGTGCGTGTGTGGGGGTGTAACCCGCCCTCCCCCTCCCTTTCCATTCTCACACACACAAACAGCAGCGCCCCCTAGACGAGCTGAGGACTAAACGCTATAAGTATAACTCACAGAGGCGGTTACAGATAATCTACGCCCAATTAAATAGACGTAAAACTGGAATTGACTGCAGACATCGCGCACGGCCGTCACGGCATATTGCTACCTCCCCCCATCGTCATCCTGCCCAGCTCTAACCAGGCCGAGTGGATGGGGTATATACACGTAGATAGATGTTCTGTTGCTTCTGCCCAGATCTAACCGGGCTGAGTGGGTCAGGTATATACACATAGACAAACGTTCTGTTGCTTCTGCCCAGCTCTAACCAGGCCGAGTGGATCAGGTATATATACACATAGACAGACGTTCTGTTGCTTCTGCCCAGCTCTAACCAGGCCGAGTGGATCAGGTATATACACTAAAGCCGTGTTTACACGGGCAAGTTAAAATGCCTCAAATGAAGCGCCTTGCCTAGTTCGCCTTACATTCACCGTGTAAACGCGACTCTGAGGCGGATTATGGCTGATTCGATTCATATTATTCACTTTATGTAAACTGCCTCGCGAGGTAGTTTATATAAAGCGAACTAGCTTAAGCACGTCACACGCATGCGCAGTCAAGACCTGAGTTTGTTGATTTTCCGGTCGAACAAAAGCACATATTATAGAATTTAGTCTATGAAGCCGCTAGCTGTGCGCAGATATTTTTTACATCATTTATTTTTAGGTTTTCACTACCCAGCAGAAGTTTTGATCGTTCCAAAACAATATGATTCAGTCCATACATATCTAGGTCGAACCCACACTCTCTCATGGTGATGTCGACTAACCGAAACTGGCGCTGGTTAGTATGGACTTGCTCATGCGCAGATATCGATTTCCGCCTTAAACCGCTCCGTGTGTAAACGTGCCACTACTTCGCTTCATATAAATCGCTTTGTCTAATTCGCTTTACAATTGCCCGTGTAAACACGGCTATAGACAGACGTTCTGTTGCTTCTGCCCAGCTCTAACCAGGCCGAGTGGATCAGGTATATACACATAGACAGACGTTCTGTTGCTTCTGCCCAGCTCTGACCAGGCCGAATGGATCAGGTATATACACATAGATAGACGTTCTGTTGCTTCTGCCCAGCTCTAAATCAGGTATATATAGAAGTAGACAGACGTTATGTTGCTTCTGAGGCTGTCGGGCATCCATCCTCGGATATCCGACGCCCTCCTAGTCTTTAATCCTCTCCAGCACTCATACAGACATGTAAACTGAGGTACATGACGTCATCAGTCACATTGAATATTATTGCTTTACCCTTTATTGTCGCCATCTTAGTGTTTCAGAAAATAACCACTAATCTGGTAGCAATGTGTACAGCTTAGGTTCTCCAACCTTTCCCACATTATTCTGGAAACCAGATCAGACATTACTATCATATCCGGCTTACTCAATACAGATCCGATATACATTAAACATGACAGTTCCCCACAGAGGCAGACTGTCCCCCTTATTAGTCTGGCACTTGGGATAATCTATCTATTGTACTATCTATTATATATGACATCTAGATATGTTAATTGTGATCAATTTTGATATGTAACTATGCGCAGAAAGTTTAAATACTTTGCACAGTGACATTGCTATCATAGAGAAGAATGTAGAAATCTATAACAGATATGTCCAAAATGCCGCACAGGGCATCTAAGATTTAAAAAGATTTCTGCTACCGCCTCCAATATCCCTTAAGATCTTCTGCTTTTTCAATTTTCAATGTTGGCAACCCCCTGCCATATGAGGTCATCGGGCTACTTCTGTAACAGATAGCAACAGAATTGGCACAATAAAACATAGATGAAAAAGACATGATTTTGTACACGCTGGTAGGCATTCTAATAGTCCTTGTGGGTGGGCAGAGTGATGTCAAGTGGGCCTCAGGCTTTGGCTTTGACCCAGGTGAAACCCTGCCCACCCATTGGGACTACTACTTCTACCAATGGCAAGAACTGACACATTGTCGCGGACTTCAGGCATTTATGAACCAAGATGACGGTAGTGGATGCTGAGTTTGACTAGCTGCAAGCAGTATGTAGTACTGCATTGACCGTACAGGCAAGGAGCCACATAGACAGGTAGATCTGGATTGCGTAATTGCATCAGGGAGCCTAATTAGTGTACGGTTAGCATGCTAGACCCAGAATGGCTATAAGTGTGGGTTTAAATCCTGCTCTACGCGCAGTATTTCCCATTGTCATCACTCCCATGACACTGGTTGCCATGACCTACATCCCATACAAGCTATGTGTGGTATAGTTGTTGAACCTATCCTGTGTATGTATATATATGTAAGTGACTTGCCTGTGTTATGTATGTAATTGTAAGCGTTAGACAACTTATGGATGTAAACCATTGAAGAGACATACAATTCCAGGTGGACGAGTGTAGTAGTCTGCACTGACTTCTCATGCAAGGCGCCACATAGACAGATAGGAATGGATTGAGTGATTTATCAGGGAGCCTAGGTAGTATAATGGTTAGTATGCTAGCTCCTGAATGGCAGGAATTGGTGGCTTCGAATCCTGCTCTAGGTGCAATATTTTCCATTGTCATCACCCCACAACAGAGTATCTGAGAATTTGATCAGGTTGTGTGTTGGGGGAACTTGCAGTCTATATTAGTATTACGGTAGTGAGGTGCACTGACCTCCCATGCCACATGCACAGGTAGACGTGCGTAGGTTGATTCTATTAGCAATCCTATACACTCTAATGGTTAAGACACTAAACCCCGGAATGGCAGAATTGTGGGTTCAATTGCCACTCTAGTCGCAATGTTTCCCTCCATTTACAACTTCCCCCTAGTCCCAACATGCCATATCATGTCTCTCTCATTCCCCTCTTCCATTCAGGGAAGAGGGGGAATGCAAGAGGGGGGAATGGAAGAGGGGCAAGAGAATGGAAAACTTGGACGCAAATGGACAGCTGGTATCGAACATATACAGTATACGATACGACTGAGCGCTCACATATACCGTTTCTCTAACGGCCCGATTCATTTTTCGAATCTTATAAGATTCCAGTCTTAAGCCCTAAAACTGATATTTAAGTCGTGAATCGGAAGTCTCAGGCGTGTTCGAGGGTCACACACCTGAAGACTGAAACTGACGAAAAACCAAACTTTAGTCGCGAAATGGGCGTTTTTAGGTTTTATGCGGAAGGTGTGTACCAATCTTTGGTGTGGTGGGAGAGGAGAAATTGGGGGAATCGGAGAAGTGTGTGGTGGGGGGGGGGGGGGGGGATAGTCAACGAAAAGGGGGGGGGGGGGGGGGTAGAGATGAAGGGGTGGTACAAGTTTTGCAATACCAAGACAATTTCTGTCCAAATTAGCTCTGTATGGCCGTGGGGTACGCAGAGAGATTGACACACGAAGGAGCTCTAAGCGCCCCCCCCCCCCCCCCCCCCCCACACACACACACCTTCTCGTTATTCAGTGGGTGTATTTTTTTTTGTCAGGTCAGTAGGGCAGTTGAAGCAATCCAGAGTGCTTTATTGGCGTCGCATCCAGGATATAGTTGCGTACCCACCAACTGTCACCTGGTCACCTGCCTATCGGGGATGACGAGATGATGGGACCAGGCCTGTCACCGCCATGTGTACTTAAGTGTCCAGCGCCCCCTCCCGGGCTTTGCACGCGTCACCAGCAGCGTCCGCTACACCAAATGTCGTATGTGCACAGTAATAGTGGGTGATGTGCTGATATAGCAGCTGAGGACATTTAGTGCAGGTGGATTAATGGCTTATTGGGGAGGGGTATATGTTTTTTTTGTTATTGACAGGCGCTATTTAGAATAGACAGCAAACATTTTAGATGGATAAACATTTTTGATAGCAGACAACATTTTTAACTGCGTACATTTTAATGGCAGTCGACATTTTAGATGGCAGATATTTTAGATTGCAGATGACATGTTAGACTGCACACAACATTTTAGAGACTGCCAGCATTTTAGACGGCAGACGATATTTTAGATGGTAGATGGAAGACACCAATTTGAAGTGGTGGGGAAGCAGAGAACGCCGGATGTGAAGGCCATAATGGGGTAGATACCTGAAGAACTAATCCGACAGAGGGCGTTGTGACGCAGTTCGAGTACTATAACAGTATAAGGGCCGCATAATGAATTATCAACCTTTAGTTAAGCGTCTGCCTCCCGTTTTGGTAGGTTGTGGGATTCGAACACGAGTCAATAAAATGACTACCTAGCTTGGCACTTGGTATTACTAGGATCAGGTAAGGAGCAGTGGAATGAGGAAGACCAATTGTCCACGATTGAAATTTCCTCTACATAATCAACTAAAGTTCAACCCCCCCCCCCCCAAAGAAACCCTCAAAACCCTCGAGTGTACAAAACCAAGCATAGCCGATCACCTCGAGGGTGGCGCCATCTAGTGTCTATGGCGAGCATAAGTAGTACATGGCGAGGACCAGATTGGATATCACTTATCAGCGCCCCCTATAGAACCCGGACCTTGGTGGCGGTCCTGTGTAGCGGTATAAAAGTGCCACCCCCTCGGATTCATGCCCCAGACACTTGCTATCGGGACCGCACTCTGTCCACACCTCTCTCTATCTCCTCTCCGCCGGCCTTGCTCCTCCTTGATATCTCTGAAAAGAGTTCCAGGAGGGGGAGCCCGCCGGCATTTCACTTTCTACTCTTACTCTGTCCGTGTCTTTGGCTCGTTGGTTGGTCGCCATAGAGCAGATAGACACAGTCCTATGACTCAACTCTCGTCATTTCTCTTTCCTATCCTCTACCCTTTTTTTCCCCTCCCAGGCATACTCCTCCCCCTGACCAGGGCAGTTGTGTGCTTGTGTGGGGCCCTGCACCTTTACGTTTTCTCTCGCTTTGTTCTCGTTGCTCGAACCACAACTGCACCCATCTTTACCCATCCTTCCTCGAAACCCTTGCTGCTGTCGACTGGATACAAGTGCCAACTACCGCTCAACTACCGCCGGACCGAAGCTATTCGGTGCCGCCTCAACGCTTCGCCGTTACAACATTGTAAAGATGTCCCCAGCTTCTACAACACTCCCAACTGAAGTTAAGTCTTCAACCAAAGATTGGGCCGATTTATCGGAGCCTCTCTATTAATGTTGCAGTTCTGCAACCAGTAACCATTGTAAGGTTACAAACAACCCCCAAAGCAAGATTCATGCCCCTTGGGACCAGACGCAGTGGCCGAATCGGTAGAGCGCGGACCTCGCATGAGGAAGGTCGGTAATTCGGTTCTCAGTCGAGTCAAACCGATGACTTACAATATTGAAACTTGTCGCTGCCTAGCCTGGTGCTCGGCATTAACAGTATAGGGCGACGACTGGTTTACTTAGTATCAGGATAATGTGACTGACTGGGCTATCGGATCATGATACCGGTGGCCTGGTATCCCAGTGAAACAGCACTATAAAGTTGCCATGATTACAACCTGTCACAAGTCGGTGAGTGAGACATCGGATGATGGTACCAGCGGTCTGGTCTCCCAGTGGAACAGCACTATAAAGTCACCATGATTGCGCACTGTCACAAGTCGGTTCCCATCATATAAAGACCAAATGTCCCCAGGACGTAAAACCCCAACAAACAAACCTGATACCACCCTACCTCACATTGCACCACTCCATATTGCACCCCCTCACATCCATTCAATAGACTTCAGTAACCACGTCACATCACCACAAAGGGGGCGCCACACAATGCCTTGCCATCCAACAACGCGCTGCCTGTCACCACACCACACAACACGGCTCCTAAGATAGAAACCACATTGCAGCTATTCACCACTACACCGAACTGGATCCAGGGCAAGCCTGCCTCCAGTAGTCAGGTGACTACTCATGACAAGCGGTCACAGTGACTAATTGTGACAAACAGTTGTGCTGACTAATTGCACTTGCAGTGACTAGTGTGACAGACAGTTGCAGTGACTAGTTGTTGCCCACTTTTGCAGATACAAACAGTTGGGGGGACTAGTCATGGATGATTAGTTGGGAGTGATAGTCATGGTTGCAGTGACTAGTTGCAGTGAGTAGTTGCAATGACATGGGGTGGTGACTAGTTGCAGTGACTAGTTGTGGAAACTAGTTGTAGTGACTAGCAGTGGTGACTAGTCGCAATGACTCATCATGGTGACTAGTCACAATGACTCGTTGTGGTGACTGGTTGCAGTGACTAGTCATGTTGACTACTTGCAGTGACTAGTCATGTTGACTACTTGCAGTGACTAGTCATGGTGACAAGTCATGGTGACTTTGCAGCGACTAGTAATGGTGACTAGTAATGGTGACCAGTAATGGTGACCAGTAATGGTGACTAGTAATGGTGACTAGTAATGGTGACCAGTAATGGTGACTAGTAATGGTGACTGGTAATGGTGACTAGTAAAGGTGACCAGTAATGATGACCAGTAATGGTGCCCAGTCATGGTGACTAGTTGCTGGGAAGAGTTGTGACTAGTTATTGTGACTAGTTGTATGGATTAGTCTTTGTAACTAGTTGTGGGTACTAGTCATTATGACTAGTTGTGGGAACTAGTCACAGTTACTAGTCATGCTGACTAGTTATGGTGACCAGTTGCGGTGACTAGTTGCCCGGTGTAGCCGCGACGTCACGTTAAATAGACCCTTCCCGGAACAGTTAAGCTGGGTGTGAGTGCGTGTAAACAAGGGTAGATAGGGACCCAGTGGAGATCTCCGTCCCTGGGCTGCGTTGTGTGGTGTGGTGGAGGGCACAGGGCGTGTCTAGGTGTGAGGGTGGTGCACCTGCTGACACGCACCCGGTGCCCTCACCTGGGTCTGTGAGAGCACGTCTCGGGCCGCCTCTTGCTGGCAGTTCGCTCCGTGACGTCACACCCAGCTCCTCCCCCCCCCCCCCCCCCCCCCCCCACAGCTCACTTCTCAGCCCTGGTGCGGGTAGGGGAGCGGGAGGGAGCGGGAGGGGTACCAGACACGGCCCTGCATTAAAGTTGCATGGTCCGATGAAATATATATTTTTTAAAGGAAAAAACTTATCTACATTTAATTCATTATACCCAACTTAGATATTGGTGTATTAGCAAGTAATTTGGGACAGCATATAGAGAATAATAAGTGAGTCTACTACCTCATCCCATTGGACACTTACTTTGAGGAAGCCATTAGGCAGGAAACCCACAAACGAATTAGGGAAATCTCGTGAAATCTGATTTGTCTTGCCCTCATTTCCAATACCATATATGGCATTAGTCAGGTTCTAAGATATACATATTACTAGGTCAACTCACATTACGTGACCATCGCGAGATAGTAATCTGTGTCATAGGTACAGGACTTTTGGCAAGCTTGTCAAAATTATTTTGGGTTCTTTCAGCTCAAATTGCTCTGAAATTAGCATGTTTTCATCAAAATTACTCTGGACTAATGATTAGTAGGTTATAATGATCAGTTTGATATATTTATCTGACTATGCAACTTTAAGTATGCCATCTCCGGCTGGGGGGGGGGGGGGGAGGAGGCGGATTGTCAGTGGGTCCTAGGGCATGTGGTCAGTTGCCACACGGTCCCTCGTTCTGCCCCAGTTCCCCAGCCCTATACACACGCACACACACACTCTCACACACACAAGAAGCTCGCACGGCTACGTAGCACAGGAAGCTTCCGGCTAGTGAACACGAGGTGACGTCCTAATGGAAGTTGTCTTTTGGGTGTCGCTACAGGGTATCTATAGGTGTCACTAGGGGTGTCGTTGATATGTCATTATAGGTGTCACTATTGGTGTCAGTAAGTTGTCATCATAGGTGTCACCACAGGTGTTACCACAGGTGTCACTATGGGTATCACTATAGGTGTCAATGGATGTCACCACAGGTGTCATTATGGATTCCCTATGGATGTCACCACAGATATCACTACTGGTGTTGCTATATCGCGAGAGATGCATTGAGAGGTGTCACTGGGATTTTCCCTAGGTTCCACTGCAGATGTTGCTACGGGTATCACTATGTGTGTCACTATGGGGATCATACAGGTGTCTCTATGGGTATCACTCCAAATATCATTACAGGAGTGACTTTACAGCTGTCACTATGGGATCGTTACAGGTGTCCCTATGGGTGTCACTCCAGATACAGGAGTGACTTTACAGGTGTCACTATGGGTATTGTTACAGGTGTCACTATGGGTATCACTACAGGTTTTGATATATAGGTGTCCCTATATGTGTCACTACACAATAGGTGTGTCTGAAGGCGTCACCTGCAGTGTCACTCAGCGAGTTGTTACAGGTATTACATACTATAGGTACCCCTGCAAGTGGCATTGCATATATGATTACAGATGTCACTAAAGGTGTCACTACAGATGCTGCAGTCAGGGAGTGCTTACAGGTGTTCCAGTTTGTCCAACAATGTCTGAAGGGTGCTTCACTGATCATACGCGGTTCGTTCAAAGTGGAAGTGTTCCATGTTCTTGTCACCAGAAGTGGTTCAGCAGGCATCGTTGAAGACATGCCATCTGACTGGTGGTTCAAGCTAAAACCAAGCTGCAAGCTTGTTTTTCAGGCCAGCACCATGTTGCAAGCAGGTGGTTCAGGCAAGCACCATGCTGCAAGTAGATGGTTCAAGCAATCGCCATGCTGCAAGCAGATGGTTCAAGCAATCACCATGTTGCAGGCAGGTGGTTCAGGCAAGACCCTGCTGCAGGCACGTGGTTCAGGCAAGTACCATGCTGCAAGCAGATGGTTAAAGCAAGTACCGTGCTGCAAGCAGGTGGTTCAGGCAAGGACCATACTGCAAGCAGGTGGTTCAGGCAAGTACTGTGTTGCAAGCAGGTGGTTCAGGCAAGCACTGTCCTGCAAGCTAGTGGTTCAGAAAGTCACCATCAGGTGTCTGTGAATCTTCATAATGAACAACACGTGGTTGTCGTGTACAGGTGGAAAGTAGGATTGACGATCCGAATATCAGAAAGCGAAATAATTCTACCATTTTTCAAAGTTTTGATATTTGAACTGAAAACATTACATTAAGTTTGCAAGCATGTAACAATTCTGTCACCATAGGCTTCCGCAGTAATATCTAAGTTGGATGTGTAATTTCAAATTAAATACTGGTACACTTAATAAGTATGTGTTGCTACATAGAAGGGCATACTAAGTAAATGTAATAGAACCTTTTACTGCTAAAGCCTATGAGGTCAGAGTTTTAACAAGTGTGCCAACATAATTTTGTTTCAAGTCATCTCATAAGTTAGTAATTTTAAATCAAAGTTATTTCAAACAAAGTTAAGGTAGATTAGATAATGACCAACATGTATTTATCTTAGAAAATGACAGAAACTCAAAACCATTGGTCATCTGTTGGCTCAAATCAGGTACAGTGAAAACTAGCAATGAAGACGTATCTCCACGTCCTGCCCCATTTATCAGGCATACAATCGGGGCAGGCACTATCTTGCCTCTAGTGTATGTAGTTATGTGTCTGTGTGTGTCTGTATGTGTCTGTATGTATCTGTATGTGTCTGTATAGCCCTGTTTACACGGGCGATTTAAAACGCTTCATATAAAACAACTTGCCTAGATCGACTCACATTTGGCGTGTAAACGCGACTCTGAGGCGTTTTATGGCTGAATCGATTCATATGAAACAGTTCATCTATACCATGTCGCGAGGTGGTTTATTTGAAGCGACGATATTGTAAAATAGCAGTGCTCACCGGCTACAAGCTCAGCTGTAACTATCGCTGGTGCCCAGCAGTGTGAGGGACCGATTAGGCCGAAATCTATTGAATGCGATCATATTTAACAGAATTACATACTCAAATAATGAAATTGAATTAAATTAACCCTAAATTCCAAGTGATATTAACGTAGCTGCTACATTGGTGTGGTTATTCATATTGTGAATCTAGGTATGTAAACTAAACATATAGCAGTACTCGCCGGCTACAGACTCCCCACTAAGGCTGCTGGTTCCCGGTCTCCGACACACTTTCAAACTCGGTCGTGTAAACACATCACTAAAACGCTTCATATAAATCGCTTTGTCTAGATCGTTTCACAATTCCCCGTGTAAACACGGCTTACGCCTGCGACTGGATACGTTGGCCGAATTGGTAGAGTGTATGCTTTCCATGCGGAACAATGGGAGTTTATCCCACCTGAGTCAAACCAATGACTTACACAATTGATACTTGTTGCTACCTAGCCTGGTGCTCAGGATTACTGGGAGAGGACAAGGACAGGTTAGCTCAGTATCAGGATAATATGACTGAGTGTGTTTTATAACCCAGATTACTGTTACTCTAACGGGAGTAGAGTTTATAGCTCGGCGGTAACTGTCTATGTATGCCAACTGAAGTGTTGGCGCATGCGGAGTGTTCCCCGCCCGGCGCGCCGCTGCCGCCTGGTGGGACGCGCATGAACTACAAATGCAGTGGCGGAGGCGGGAGCGACTGCTGTCCAAGCCGCATGGAGGGTGCATATGGGCCGGCTATTAATAATACCCGGTCCATATGCAATAGTATTATCCAAGCTATTAAGAATTATCATGAATCGTCAATTCAAAGTGACATCTCTATGGCCATGTCCATATATGGAATATTATTGTGGGTCTTTCCAAACAGGAATTTATAACCTTGATTTTCAGTTCTGACATTATACTTTATAAAATTTGAGCATGCTCAACATTTTCAACATGTGGCAAAGTGTGGCTTGTACGTTGAACATACGCTACTTGTTGAACATTGGGAATACCTTGGCAAACGTTGGAAATACGTTAGGGATATACGTTGCTGCAGGATAGCCTACGTACAGTCGGTGGGAATGTGCCATCCACGTACAGTCCGCGTACAGCCAACAGATGCATTTAGTACTCCTAATGTACTTCAAACGTATGCCTGCTGTATCTCCCGCATATTTTAAGTATACGCCATACTTCTAGTGATGGAGTAACATATGTGACGTTGGTCAGCGTTCCGTGAGCATATGCAAGCGTTTTGCGAACGTTCTGTGAACGTTTTGCGAGGCACATGTGTAACATAGCAGTGAATGTATGGAGACTGCTTCCTAACAGGTAGTTGCTTTTGATAGTGGTTGTTGCACATGCTTGGACCGTCCTACTCGTCCCAATGAATGAGAAGCAATATACTTTTTGAATTTTTATTATATTCCAAAATCTGAGTGAGATATGTGCATTTGAAAGATTTTGGCTTTCACTTTCAGATCTTTTGTATTAGCTAATGCAGCAGCCGTTCTATGCTGTCCACATCAGCTGGGACTGAGCATTGATGGTTTGACGGGATCCCACGCAAATACACAGGTTTCCAGATTTAAAGCTATGAAAGCATTAGCCATTCTGGTCGTGCCTAGGCGTTATTGTTTGGACAGGATCCATTGCAAATGCACTGGGTTCTGGGCTTAATGCTATGATGGCAGCAGCCGTTCTGCAGTGTATGCACCAGAGGAGAGCCTGGGCTTGTAGAACCGTATCAATTTGTACACTCACCTATGATGAACTGCATATTCTACCATCCAGCCAGGCCTGAGCATTAATGGTTTCATGGGATCCACCACAAATTTCGCAGGTTTCTGGGTTTAATGCTATCATGGCATCAGCTGTTCTGGTCGTGCCTATGCATTATCATTTTAAAAGGATCCATCGCAAATGCGCCGGGTTCTGGGCTTAACGTTATGATGGCAGCAGCAGTTCCGCAGCGTATGCGCCGGCGGACAGCTCGGGATTGTCCAGAGCCCGGCGCATTTGCGATGGATCCCGTCCAAACAATAATGCATAGGCACGACCAGAACAGCTGCTGCCTTCATAGCATTAAAACCGGAAACCTGTGTATTTGCGGTGGATCCCATCAAACCATTAATGCTCAAGCCTGGCTGGATCATAGAATATGCAGTTCATCATAGGTGAGTGTACAAACTGATATGGTTCTATGACACGGGGCATCCTCCGGTGCATACACTGCAGAACGGCTGCTGCCGTCATAGCGTTAAGCCCAGAACCCAGCGCATTTGCGATGGATCCCATCCAAACAATAACACATAGGCATGAACAGAACGGCTTCTGCCTTCATAGCATTAAAACCGGAAACCTGTGTATTTGCGGTGGATCCCGTTAAACCATTAATGCTGATTTGGCCAGCATGGAATGGCTACTGCATTAGCTAATACAAAAGATCTGAAAATCAAAATTTTTCAAATGCACATATCTCACTCAGATTTTGGAATATAATAAAAAATCAAAAAGCAATAATGCTCAGGCCCGGCTGATGTGGCCAGCATGGAATGGCTGCTGCATTAATCTAATCCAACAGATCTGAACATTCAAATGCACATATCTCACTTAAATTTTGGAATATTTTTAAAATTCAAAAAGCATATTGCCTCTGGAGCTTCAAGTGAAATTATTTTAATGTTTGGACCCTTTTTGAAAATGGGTACCTAGCTGTAAAAAAAACATGAACGCTCTAATACGCTAGCAATACGTCAGACATACGTTCTGCATACGTTACGTACGTTTTGTGTATGTTGTGTATATGCCCATTTTTACCCCCTGCCGCTGAAAAGTTTGACGAATGCTGACGTACTGGCAAATTTTCTAACGTTGAGCACACGCTGACGCCACATGGTGGTGTGACAGCACCTTTATACGTGTGCTCAGTGGTATTATTCTGTTTTTTATTGCACTTTTTTTACATTAAAAAAATAGTTTTGGGACATTATTCACAATTTCCATATACAGTAAGAAAACATAAATTAACCTATTGACAATAATAGAAATAGTGGGAATTACAACTATTACACTAGTTGATTAAGCAGGGGAGATTTCAATCGTGACGAATTGGTCTTCCTCATTCCACTGCTCCTTGCCCTATCCTAGTAATACCGAGTGCCAGACTAGGTAGTGACAAGTATACATTTTGAAGTCATTGGTTTGACTTGCCAGGGCTCTAATTCCATGACCTGCCAAAACGGGAAGCGGACGCTCAACTCATTCGGTCATCCCGTCTGGTTACTTTGCATGTGTAGTTTACGTTGCATGCCATTACACGTGTACTTTACACGTGCACTGTACGTTCAGTACCCTACACGTGTACCACCATGCTAACCACCAGCAGCATGTAAACCACGCCAGGCCCAGCAGATTCCCCACCATCTAGGTCACGGTCACAGGTCACACCCTGTGACCTTGCCTGACTGCTCATCCCGACAGGTGCTGTGACATCTCAGTGACCTTGCGTGGCCCGGTGACCTTGGGGTAATGGTGCAGGTGAGAGGTGCCTCTTTGAGGTCTCACCGGCTGCCCTCTGGCGGCAGACTTCAGAGGGCTGAGCACGCGCACACGTCTCACTCGTCACCAAGGGGACGCGCGCCCCATGCGCCCCCTGGTGGCGTGCTTTAGAACGCTGTAATCAAGTCACTGGCTTTTGGAGTGTTTTTTAAAACATTTATTTTAACATTTAATTTGATATAAAAAAGGGACTATATGCTAGTACAGGGACTATATATATATTAGATTCCTTTAAAAATCAAATTAGGGATGTAAATATTATGTAATATGTAGAGTTCAGGCGCAAAACCGCTACAGTATAAATGCCAATCCAAAATTTTGATTAAAATAACAGATTTGTCCAAGAAGCTAATTTTAATTCTTACTAATTCCACGTGTCTAGTGATATAATGATTATGGAGCAATGAACACAAAAATAAGAATGTAGAAAAAGGAATATTTTGAAGGTTTAATATCAATGTTTAGCTCAATTTTTGGATTGGCGTTTGCGTGGTTTTTCGCACATACTCTTCATATATACACAGATATATGTATGTTATATATAAATGTAATATACACATGCACACACACACATGTATATATGTGTATGTGTATATACACTTACACTCACTGGACTCCCTCGGTGTGTACAGTTTGTGGGAGACATTGCGTGCATCCTCTCCAGTAAATTCCAGCGGGGAAAAAAACCCTTCGGAAACCGTTGGAGGCGTGGGCGCCGTTTGTGTGTTGGTGGTGACTTTGATCTTCTATTTCTGGTTGCTGGACGCGGTGGCTGAATCGGTAAGAGCATACGCCTCCCATGTGGAAGGTCGGGAGTTCAAATCCGGGCCGAGTCAAACCAATAACATACCAAATTGCTATGTTTCACGACCTAGCCTGGCACTCAGCATTACTAGAATTAAATAGGCAATGGCTGGTTAGCTCAGTGTCAGGATAACCTGACTGAGTGGGAAATCAAGTCATGGAGTTGCTGGCCTAGTCTCCATGTGCGGCAGCAGTATAAAGTCACCATGAGCGTGCATTGTCACAAGTTGGTACCTGTCCTGATATAATCTTAGATGTTGCCAGGATCTAAAACCCTAACAAACAAAGGCAATCTTTTTGTGTGTGTTTACGGGAGGGGGGAGTAACCTGAGAAGGGGTGTGTAACCTGTAGTATAGGGGGTAGGGGTAGGGGAGAGAAGGGGGGTGGGTAACGTGTAGGGGTAGGGGGTAGGGAGAGAAAGGGGGGTGGTAACCTGCAGTGTCAGGTTGATGGGAAGAAGTGGGGGTGGTACCGTGTAGGGGTAGGGGGATAGAAGGGGGGGTAGTAGTTAGGTAGGGGAGAGAGGGGGGGGGGTAACGGGTAGGGGGTAGGTAGGGGTAGGGAGAAAGGGGGGTCAACTGTAGGGGTAGGGAGAGATGGGATGGGAAGGGGGGGAGTAACGTGTAGGGGTAGGGGAGAGAAGGGGGGGAGTAACGTGTAGGGGTAGGGGAGAGAAGGGGGGGGGGTAACGTGTAGGGGTAGGGGAGAGAAGGGGGGGGGAGTAACGTGGAGGGGTAGGGGTAGGGGAGAGAAGGTGGGGGGGAGGAAAGGTAGGGAGGGGTAGGGAGAGAAGGGGGGGGGAGTAACGAGTTGGGGGTAGGGTTAGGGAGGAGAAGGGAGGGAGTAGCGTTAGGGGTATGGGTAGGTAAGAAGGGGGAGTAACGGTGTAGGGGTAAGGGGGGGGAGTAAACGTGTAGGGTACGGGTAGCGGGAGTGGATAAGGGGGGAAGTACGTCACCGAAGTGTGTGATAGGGGTCGGGAGAGACGAGGGGGGGTAGTCACGTGTCGGGGTAGGGGGGAGCGAACGGGGGGGTAAAACGTGGAGGGGTATGGGTATCAAGGCGTATGGTGTCTGGGGGGAGTTAACGTGTCGGAGTGTCGGTATCGAAGAGAGGGGGGGGGGGAACGCGTGTAGGGGGGCGGGGTGCGGTGGGGGGAGAGAGGGGGGAGAAACGTTTATGGAAGGTGTAGGGAGAGAAAGTGGGGGCACACGAGTTCGGGGAAGGGAGAGGAATGCGGTGCAAACGTGTAGGGGTAGGGGTAGGGGAGAGAAGGGGGGGTGGTAACGTGTAGGGGTAGGGGTAGGGGAGAGAAAGGGGGGTGGTAACCTGCAGTGTCAGGTTGATTGATTGGTTGTTTCTTTACGCCGTGTCGGCAGCATAGGCCATATTCATGGCGGCACAGTATCAGGATAATGTAACTAAATGGGCATGGTGCCAGCAGCCTTATCTCCAGTGGGACAACACTATAAAGTTGCCATGAGTGCACACTGTCACAAGTCGGTACCCATCCTGATATGATCTTAGGTGTTGTCAGGATGTAAAACCACAACAAACAAACAAACCGCCTCCTCCCCAATGTGTGGTTGGTTGGCCAAGGCCATTCTAGTTAGAGGCAAGGTCGGGGTGGGGGCGTGTTGTCAGATAGGGTATTGGTCAAAATAGGTTTGACTGACAAAAAAAGCTAGTTTTCCAGTAAAGCCTTTCAATTACTTTGAACTAAAATGAATTTTTCCCTATCTTGCAGCTACCTGTACTGGACAGACTGGGGGGAGACGCCGAAGATCGAGCGTGCCGGAATGGACGGCTCACTGGGGACACGACAGGTGGTCATCTCGGAACGCATCTACTGGCCGAATGGCCTCACTGTCGACTACGGTGAGGACCGCATCTACTGGGCAGACGCAAAGCTGCACTTCATCCACAGCGCCGCCATGGACGGCTCTGACCGGCGGGTTGTTGTGGATGGGAACCTGCCTGGGGTCACTCTTCCACATGTCTTCGCACTGACGCTGTACGGAGAGACGCTGTACTGGACCGACTGGCACACACACGCCATCCACTCTTGTAACAAGATCACTGGCAATGACCTTCGCGAGGTGCACTCCAAGATCTACTCCCCCATGGATATCCACGTCTTCAGTGACAAGCGGCAGCCCAGCAGTGAGTTCACACCCGGCAAGAAACTCCTCCTTTTCCATCTCTGCTCACTCTTTCACTTTCTCTTCCTCCTCTTTCTCTTTCTCTTTCTGTTCCGCGTCGTCGTTCTCCTTTCTCTTTTCTTTTTTCTCCTCTTTCTCTTTCTTGTTTTCTCTTCCTTCTCTTTCTTCTCCGTCTTTCTCTTCCTTCTCATTCCTTCTCCTTTTCCTATCCTTCTTTCTCCTTTCTCCTCATTTTTCTCATCCTTGTTTTCCTTTTTGTCTTGTCCTTTCTCTTCTCCGTCCTCCTCCCTTTTCCTTTCTTGTCTTCATCCTTGTATTCTTGCTCTTCCCCTCCTCTCCCCTCCTCTTCCTCCTCTTCCTCCTCCTTCTTCACCTCCTTTCCCCCTTCACGGCCCGCTTAACTCCTTCACATTCCTATTCTTTTCCCCCATTTTCTTCCTCTTCCGTTTTCCACTTCCATCTTCCATTTCATTCAATTTAAATTGTTGCTATAATAAAATAAAACGTAGGAAGGACTGAAGCTGAGTGAGACCCATCATGCCGATTTGCAGCTAAAGATGACACGTCGGAAGGTTTGGGTTCGTACCCCCCTCCCAACACTATCCTTCAGTATAGACCCTATACTCTAAACTTACTTTGAACCTATAACCATATGCCTCATGATTACCCAACTTGGTACGGTTATTGCCATGCATTTATTTCTAATGTAGACTGCGGTGAAATTATCATAACAAATATTTTACATTAGATATAATATAACCATGTCTATGTGTATTCACCACCTCCCGTGCCTTTCGCTAGTTAAAGATAAACCTGCGACCCGGCATGCTGGGTCACAGCTTCAGTCCTTCCTGAGGGACAAGTGGACCTTAGAATACCATTACTGTCGCGAGTTTTAGAACTTTGCAGCTGCTTCGGTTTGATAGTACTTAAATGAGAATGTTAGGGAAGTGTGAGTTGTGGCCTGTTTTTGTTGCAATGCAGATGTTTAAAGTTCTCCGTTCACACTCCTCCAGTTCCCAGTCCGTGTGGTGTGAACAATGGCGGTTGTTCACACCTGTGCCTCATGGCGCCCCGCCCGCCCTTCTACGCATGCGCGTGTCGAACCGGCGTGCAGCTGCTCAGCGACAACAAGACCTGCGCAGATGGTGAGCCGATGGCGCCCCCAAGTGGTCGGAAACCTCAGGGTGTGCACTGCGTGGTGCATGTCACGTTACAGCTGCATATTCTGATAGTTTTGAGTTTCTGCCATCTTTCAAGATAAATATATTAGTATGGTATAGATTTTGTTGCTGAAAGGATTGCTTGTGATAATGGTTTGTTTTCTAACTAATCATTACCAACAATCAGGGTTTGCACACATCGCTGAAAGTCTTGAATGTTCTTGAATTTAGATTTTAGGTTTGAGTACTATCGAATATTCTTGAATTTAACTGTAAGTTTTTTAGTGTTCTTGTATCTGGTGGCCAATTTATTGTATGAACCCTAATTATAACATGTCACATGATATTTGAGATGAATTAGTTTCTTTGACAAATTCCTGTGGAATTGTTTCCCCCAAATTACCTACTTTTTTAGTAGATTGTATAAAACTTTGACATCAAAATGTTTGTGTCTCCTTGAAAATGTTCGTGAAAATGTTCTTGAATGTTCAGGGATGAAAATCTCCGTGGTTTCCCAGATTTTGGCGATTTAAAAAATATTTACCGATTAATGTTAAACAAAATACCAAGGAATCAGGATGTATATGACAACAGTTGGGTAGTTAGAATCCTATTCTTATATGACCTTGGATGTTACTCAGACAAGAGCTCAGACAAGAGCGAGTTAGGTATGGGCAATCATCATCATGCTGTCAGTCGCGATGTGACAAAGACTGCTTCGATTACTTGCCTGCCGCTCTCCATTTAGCTCTCTGCTGTGAGAGTGATGTCCATGAGTTGGTCTTAATGTCTTTCAGCTTCAGGTTTCTCTTGATGGTATCCTTGAACCGGAGACAAGGGTGCCCTCTATTTCTGTAACCAGAAGACAGTTGAGAGTAGAGGATCTGCTTTGGTAGCCTGTCTGATGTCATCCTCATGAGGTGTCCAGTCCACCGGAGATTCTTTTTGATTAGAAGATCTTCCATAGAGGGCAGCCCTGTCCGTTCCAGTATTTCCTTTGCATTTCATGAAAGCTGCCTGCAAAAGTGTTGAAGTGCTGCTGCTTTTTGCAAGTTACCAGCGGCACTCTCTCGGGGAGCAAATAGAGGTTTCACACCGGCAAGAACATGTCCAGACAGGCGCAAAACTATTTGTCCCTGCAGTGGCTGGTCGGGAGATGTTGGGAGTTCCATACATCAACCGCCCTTAATGCTGCCACAGTGACATGGTTTTCTGTTCAGGGTTTGCTCCCTTAGCCTTTGGTTCTGTCAAGAACCTGTACCACAAGGCAGTGGTTTACAACTCTGCAGGGCAGGGGCGTCAAACTCCCTGAGGTATTGCAATACCTGCATACCATAGTATGCCATAGTATACCAGGTATTGCAATACCTGCATACCTGTGCTTACTGGGGGTATGGGCAGTAATGGGCAATAATACATGCACAATAAGGATAGTTTAGGCATGACTTCGACATTTTCCCGCGGTTCCCTGACAGTGCTAACTAAATCTGTGGAAGTATATCCATGTTTTCGCGGAACTTCGCTGTCGGTGTAATAATCTCAGATTGATTTCCGCATTTTTTGCTGGAGACCACTTTCATCCCTGAATGTTCTTGAATCTGGTGACCAATCTTTTGTATGAAGCCTGACAATAAAGCGCATGTCCGGTTCCCGCCCCCTTCAGGCCCGAAGGAGATCCTGCTGCTGGTGCGGCGTACCGACATCCGGTCCATCTCACTGGATACGCCTGACTACACGGACGTGGTGCTCGACCTGACCGGCATCCACCACGCCATCGCCGTCGACTACGACCCGGTCGAGGGCCACATCTACTGGACGGACGACGAGGCGGGGGTCATTCGGCGAGCCTACATGGACGGGACAGGTCCGTGGTCACTGCCAGCCGGGTATAGGGATAGGGGTAGAACAGGTCCATAATTTCATAACCGAAATTCTAAAATCCAAAACACAATTTTGTCTCCACCCAGTACCGTATATAAATAATCTGTAATGCTATTACTATGCTATCCTGTAATACTTTTATCTTTTTTTTGTGATGGCTTATTTATTGATATTGGTAAATTATTAAGTAAGTTTGTACCATGCCGGATTGTTTTAGCTTCTTGCAATGTGTTGTGGTGTCCTGTTTAATGTGGTGTCCTGTCTAATGCTGTGTTCTGTCTTGTCTAATGTGGTGTCCGGTTTAATGTGGTGTCCTGTTTAATGTGGTGTCCTGTCTAATGCTGTGTCACTGTACTGCAGGTGAGGAGGTCATCGTGTCTACCGAGGTGGACCACCCGGATGGACTAGCCGTGGACTGGGTGGCCCGCAACCTCTACTGGACCGACACTGGTACAGACCGTATTGAAGTGTCACGCCTTAATGGAACGTCGCGTCGAGTTCTCGTGTCAGAGCGACTCGATGAACCGCGCTCTATCGCACTTGATCCGATGAGGGGGTGAGTTGCTCGTGTTAGTTGATGTCGTATCTTAATCTGAATGGTACCAGAAGAATCCTACAGCTAGCTGTATTAATTAACCACGGACGTAAATCCCTTATCACCAGCCTTTTAGCTGACCTCTAGTAAAATGTCATAATGTACCATAAATATAGAATCGTAACAACTTTGAATCAAAGAAAATAACTGAAGATGCTTACTGGGGATATCTATTGAGGATGCTGACTGGGGATGTCTATTGAGGATGCTGACTGGGGATGTCTATTGGGGATGCTTACTGGGGGTGTTTACTGGGGATGCTTACTGGGGGTGTTTACTGGGTATGCCTACTAGGGGTGCTTAGTGGGGATGCTTACTGGGGTGCTTACTGGGAGTGCCTATTGGGGATGCTTACTGGGATGTTTACTGGGGATGTCTATTAAGGATGCCTACTGGGGGTGCTTACTGGGGATGCTTATTAGGGATGCCTACTGGGGGTGCTTACTGGGGATGTTTATTAGGAATGCTTACTGGGGATGCTTACTGGGGATGCCTACTGGGGTGCTTACTCTCTGCTACTACCTGCAGCTACATGTACTGGACTGACTGGGGAGAGATGCCCAAGTTAGAGCGTGCGTGGTTGGACGGGTCGAGTCGGCAGACGCTGGTCAACACTTCACTGGGGTGGCCGAACGGGCTGGCTCTCGACCTGCTTGAACAGCGCGTGTACTGGGGCGATGCGCGCACAGACCGTATCGAGACTGCCAACATGGACGGCACCGGACGGAGAACTCTGGTCTCCGAACAACTGCCACACATATTTGGGTTCAGCCTGCTAGGTGAGTGAAGCAGTAATAATGCCTGAAGAAATGTTCTATATTTCGATACTATTTGCTCAATTCTGGGGTGTTTTTCTGTGTATGCGTGTTTTGTGGTGGGGAATGTTGAATTGTATTTTTCTGAATAGGTAATTTGGTTTGGAAATTAAATTAATGTTATTGGTTTTCTATTTCGTTAGTGTTGTCTATACGTGATTTAACAAAGTAATTCTAAATGATTTTGACATTGGAATCAGGTCCGCTATTTACTGAGGAATCTTTGGGGCTGACAAAAGGTATATATAAATTTAAAAAATATATAGTTGCCTATTTATTTATAATAAAACAATTTTGTTTAATGTTGGGAGTAGCATGCCCTGAGTGTCTATGAGAATGCCAATACCTTGTTGACAGCTGCAACTTGTACTCCCCTGATTACAGGTGACTACATCTACTGGACTGACTGGCAGAGGCGGTCCATCGAGCGTGTGAACAAGCGCACTGGGGGAGAGCGGGCGGTAATCATCGAACAGCTGCCGGATCTAATGGGACTGAAGGCGGTCAGACGAGCAGCGCACACCCACATCGAAGACTACGCAGGTACGACAAGCACCTCCCCAATACCGGCTGTACTGCATTTAATGATCACGTCCTGTGGTTTTAGTTTAACATGCATTCCTAATGTATTTATTTGTTATGTCTTAAAGAAATAGTCATATAATACACAGCGTGACTATAGTGTGCCAAGAACTTCATGACCCTGAAAGGATTAATGCTCATTGACCATTCTTGTAGGCCGGAAGGTAAAGGGTTTCAAATTTAGAACTATTCTAAAGGGGCTTTGTGATATTTTCTATTGTGGTGGAATATTTATTTGAGATAATTTTCTTCATTAAATGGCAATCTCGTTCCCTTGAACTGATTTTCGCAAGCTCAGCAACCTATTTTAATCCATTCACTCCTGCATCCTTGTCGGTTCCGGCAACACAGACAATGCGTGTTCGAAGGATAACGGTGGCTGCTCACATCTCTGCCTGAACCGGCCACGCGGTCACGTGCATGTGTGCGCATGTCCGATGGGGCTGGAGCTGCTCGAAAACGGGCGGGTGTGCATCGTGCCAGAAGCCTACCTCATCTTCACGCGCAGAGACAACATTCGGCGTATCTCGCTCGAGAAGAATCACAACGACGTGCTCATTCCAGTGTCTGGGGTTCGTGAAGCGAGTGCACTCGACTTTGACAGCAACGACAACCGCCTGTACTGGACGGACCTCACAAGGCGGGTGAGTGGAAGATGGGAGGAGAAATGAGTTGAGAGTTTATTCAGGTCTTTGATCGACTCTTTTTGTTTGTACTGGATCTGGACGTAACAGAAAAATAAGTGGTTTGCGACTATTGTAAAACCTCTAATGTAAGACACACCCTAAGGCTTTGGTGGTCTTCTGTCTAGAAACAGACTGCCTGTCAATATTAAACCAGCTGTAATGAATTCATTCTCTGCAGGATTGTTATTATTTTCTATATTGGGAACCTAGCTTGAATGACTAAGTATACAGTATAAACAAATGAGCCAAATCGGCACAAATCTCGTTTCCTAAAATGCGCCAATAGGTTCATTGCTAGTCTAGTATCTTTATATATTTTTACTTTACTAGTTTGATCAGGACTAAGAAAAACACCAATCCATTCAAACTAGAGAAAACACCAAAGAATTAGGTTCTGTCCTTATGGTGTCATTCCATATCGGACCCTCAATCTGCTATGAGGCCCGTCATTCTTAAATAAGTAAAGTCTAGATGATAACATGAATGGAACGAGCATCCAAACAACAAGTTGTGTGGCATTATCCCAACAAATGCTTAATAAGCACACCAGTATCTAAGTTGGATATGTAGGATCAAATCTAGGTAAGTGTCTTGGTTTTGAAAATTTTATACTCTCATCGGGCTATGCAACTTTAACGTCATCTCTTATCTTTAAAAAGAAAAAGGGAGACAAAATGGAGAGATTTCATTTGAGTGCTTGACCTACATACAGAGCATCAGCCGCGCCTTCATGAACGGGTCGGCGCTGGAGGAGATGGTGAAGTTCGGGCTGGAGTACCCAGAAGGCATCGCGGTCGACTGGGTGGCTCACAACATCTACTGGGCCGACTCCGGAACGTCCATGATCGAGATGGCGCGTCTGGACGGGTCCTACCGGAAGGTGCTCGTCTGGAAGGACATCCAGAGTCCACGCGCCATCGCACTCGACCCACCCGAGGGGTAGGTTCTCTGCCGAGTGTTGTCTGCTTCTGTTGCCGAATGTCGTCTGCTTCTGTTACCGAATGTTGTCTGCTTCCAGATGTCCGATTTGTTTTCTCAAATGTCATTTAATTTTCTAAATATCCATTAATTGTTTTTATCAAATGTAGTTTCGTTTTCTTTTTAAAATGTTGTCTACTTCACTGATAAATTAGATCTAAGCAGCAGTCCAGAATCCAAATAACATCTGTAGGAATATGAAACATTCCACCAAAGCAGTGCTTCTAATATTCTAATAAACCCTAGTTTACGACTGTGAATAAGGTAAAGCTTCCACTACTACGTTGCCCACCTAGGTACATGTACTGGACTGACTGGGATAACATTGCGAAGATAGAGCGGGCGGAGCTGGATGGGTCGAACCGAACAGTGCTGATCCGAGACATTGGGCGTGCGAACGGGCTCACCATCGACTACCTGGAAAGGCGCATATATTGGACCGACCTGGACAACCGCTTCATACAGTCATCGAACTTACAAGGTTAGCCATAGTTACCTGCAGTACCCTAGGAGTATTGTGAATATGCTGTCCTGTATGTATCAATTTAATGGCCTGATCACATTGAAAACATGAACCCGATCACCAAAGTTAAGCACTGTTGAGCCGTGTCAGTTTGTTTATTGGCGACTGACCACCTGGGAACATCAGGTGCTGTAGACATGTCAAATATCTCGCCATGAATATTGATTGACCTTTGTTGTTGGCATTGTCTCCCAGCTTCCAATATGAGTCTGATTGTGGTGGATTGAATACGGCCTGAGGTAATTAGGTGCACTTGGATTGAAGTGGAACTGCTGCTTAACTTTTATTATACCAGCAGATTGCTCTAAGGAAACTCTGTTTGCCTTATTTAAACAAATTCAGAAACAAAGCATGGGTATGTACAATTCTTCTAATCATTTCTTGTCCAAGCTATTTTTTACTGATAGTAATAGCTTCTACACAGAACTGAGTCATATTAAGGAAATAGATACTTACCATTGATAGTTATATTTATGCCTGGTTATTTTACATCCTAATGTTGAAATTGAACTAAATGTCATATTTAAATTAATGGTTGCTCATTTTCTTGTTCTGATTTACACTTGGTTTAGACTTTGGTTTAAATTGTGTATGCAGGTATACGTTGAAGGACAATTCGGGTAATTCCAAAGATAGGTGCAAATGGGGGAATCCCCGACTTGGTCTGAGCACACAGTTCAAAGACTCTAATCTAATAGCAGCATATCTCATTAAAAACTGAAACTCGAACCTAAGCAACTTGTATACAAAATTCAATAAAAGAACTGTTAGAAGTTCACTGAAAAATATCAACATTTTATTAAACGATAAAGATCGTAGTTGACTGACATCACTGCCCCAATGCTTTGTGTGACCATGAAAATATTGAAAGATTTAGATGACCCCTAAGAGAAGAAAAGCTGATGGGATATCGACATGAAACAAATTGTAAGAGTAGTTCTGGCAAAATATCTAAATGGTGCTTGGGTTTCGGTTTAAATGGCGGAGATGGTGAGATGCTGGCGGTGTTTCGATGTGTGTGATAGCGGTGTCTCCTCTCACACCGCGACCCCCAGGTGGTGACATCCGGGTCGTCTGCTCGGACCTGAAGCACCCATTTGGCCTGACGCAGTACCAGGACTACGTGTACTGGACCGACTGGTCGTCCAACTCCATCGAGCGCGCCAACAAGACGACCGGGCACAACATGACGCGCATCCAGGACAACCTCGACCACGTCATGGGCATCATCGTCATCCACGCGTCCCGCCAGTCGGGTAGGTCTGGTACTAGTAGGGCACCGGGCAGGTGGCTTCACAGTGAGGCAACAAGCGGATGGAGGAACGCATGCGATTGTATGAGCAACTGAATACGTGGATGAACGAACAAATGAATGCATGAATGAATGGTGGAATGAATGAATGGTGGAATGAATGAATGATCGAATGAATGAATGATGGAACGTTTCACATGCCTTGCTGTGTACCCTCAAATGTTCTTGTATTTAACTGTATGTTCTTGAGTGTTCTTAAATCACCCCCCCCCCCCTCGCTCACCCTAATCACCCCCCCCCCCACACACACACCCTGCACATCCACCGAGTTCGCTCAGTCTGCTTTTGATCCAAATGGTTCATGTCTCCTTGAGAATTTTCTTGAAAATGTTCTTGAATCTGGTGACCAACTTTTTGGATGAACCCTGTTTACAATTCTCTTTTTGGATATTAGGCCAGGTTGCACCAGGGGGCACCACTTCCGTGTGCGTAGGCAAATCAGGTGGCGCCGTGTTGTACGAATCGCCACTGATGAATATACTAAAGGGTTTAATCGGAGCCAGTTCATGATTCATTCCACATTATTAAGATGAACTGAACTAAATTGATTATAAGTTGCAATGCCCTATTTTCATGACACATATTTCACGTCGATATAGTTTTATCGAGTTTGCTTCATGCGTTTTAGTTTCCACTACAAGCTATATGTTGAAATCTGAAGGTTTCTCTTGGTTTGTTTTATTATATTCAATTGCATTATGTTTTCAGGGTGGAACAGTTGTGGGGTGAATAATGGTCTGTGTTCGCATGTGTGTATCGCTCACTCCAAGGAACATCCGTCCGCCTACACTCACCACTGCAGCTGTGCGACGCACTACAACCTCAACGACGACAACCACACCTGTAGTCGTAAGCACAAGTTTTCTACTTTAACACATTCACAGCGCCACCTATTAGTTCACTACCGCATTAGTGCCGCACCCGTGTGTCTGGCAGTCTCCTAGGGGCCACCACATGTGTTCCTATGGATACAGACCTCAGTATCTGTTTAAGAGCTGATCTTCATTTCATCTTTTTTTTTATGGTATTTATTATCATTATTATTATTGTTATCGTTATCCCTATCACTATTGTTAAGCTTGTACTCGTTTTATATTGTTGTCATTGTCATCATCACCATTCCGTGCAGAAGGTCGGGAGTTCTAATCTCGGCCGCGTCAAACCAATGACTTACAAAATTAATACTTGTTGCTACCTAGCTTGGCGCTCGACATTGCTAGGATAGGGCAAGGCCTGGTTGGCTCAGTATCAGGATAATGTCACTGGGTGGGAATTTGGCTTATGGTGCTAGCAGCCTGGTTTCCCAATGGAGCAACACTATGAAGTCGCCATGAGTGCATACTGTCACAAGTCACTACCTGTCTTGATATGAACTTAGATGTTGCCACGATGTAAAACCCCAACAAACTGGTGGTGCGTGATTGCAGCATAACATATCGAAAGACCTCTATGTAATAAATACAACAAAACTAATAAATGCAGCAAAACTAAATGATGCATAAAACATGCTACTCTACTAATGTGGTTGTAGACACCACCCGTTACCCCAAAATCAAATCAGCTCACATTAGGGGTGTTCCACATGACACCACATTAGACCGCATTACACCAGGGGGCGCCACATATATGTCTATGTCTATGTAACATGTATATTTGGAGGAATACAAACTTTGTATAAAAAAAAGAAATAAACCCTCCCCACAAAAAAAGAAAAAAGAATATTAAAATTAATGCCGCCTCCATTTGTGGTCGCCGCAGCTCCGGAGGCGTTCCTGCTCTTCTCCCAGCGGAACTCCATCTCGCGGATCATGGTTAACGACGACGACGCCCCAGACACGATCCTGCCGCTGCAGGGTCTGCGCAACCTGAAGGCGCTGGCGTACGACCCGCTCGAGCGCCATGTGTACTGGGTGGACGGGCGCACCAAGACCATCAAGCGGGCCGCCGACAACGGCACCGATGTAAGGCGCTGTCCCACCGACGTCTGCTCGGACCGAATGTGTCGTCTGCTGTGACTGAATATTTGGCTTCTTTGACTGAATGTGTTGTGTACTCTGACGAAATGTCGTCTGCTCTGATGGAATGCACTCTGCTCCGATGGAATATCGTCTGCTCTGATGGAATGTTGTCTGCTCTGATGGAATGTTGTCTGCTCTGATGGAATGTTGCCTGCTCTGACAGAATGCCGTCTGCTCTGACGGAATGTCGTCTGCTGTTGGCTGAATGTCATCTGTGGTTAGCTGGATGTCCTCTGCTGTTGGCTGAATGTCGACTGCTCTGACTAAATGTCATCTGCTCTGAATTAATGTCATCTGCTCTAACTTAATGTCTGAATGTCATCTGCTCTGACTGAATGTTATCTACTCTGACTGAATGTCATCTGCTCTGACTGAATGTTGTCTACTCTGATGAATATTGTCTGCTCTGACTGAATGTTGTTTACTCTGACTGAATGTTGTTTGCGCTGACTGAATGTTGTCTGCTCTAATGGAACGCTGTCTGCTCTGATGGAATATCATTTGCTCTGAATGAATATGTTGTCTGATCTTAGCAAAATGTCTTCTGCACTGACTGAATGTTGTTTGCCTGACCGAATGTTGTCTGCTCTGACTGAAAGCCATCTGCTCTGACTGAATATGTCATCTGCTCTGACTGAATATGTTGTCTGCGCTGACAATATGTTGTCTGCTGTTGACTGAATGACGTCTGCTATTGACTAAATGTCGTCTGCTGTTGACTAAATGTTGCCTGCTGTTGGCTAAATGTTGTCTGCTCTGATTGAATGTCGTGTGCTGTGATTGAATATGTTGTCTGATCTTAACAAAATTACTTCTGAACTGGCTGAATGTTGTTTCACTGATTGAATGTCGTCTGCTCTGACTGAATGTTGTCTGCTCTGACGTCTACGCTTAATGTCAGTTTATTCAAAACTTGAAGCCTTTTCACATTATCGATTTTCTACTTTTCCAGTTCAAAATACAAAAAAAAAACAAAAAAAAACTTAATTGTGACACTGCATGAAAGAACTGACATATAATTGATGAACTCTCCTGTCATCCTCTTGTTGTTGCAGGCATCCACAGTGGTACCGAACCCTCAGCCCCAGGATCTGTTCAACCCGTACGACATCGACATTGATCCATTCTCACGCCACATTTACTGGTCCGACCAAATGAACAATGTCATCAACGTTACTCGGCTTGACTTCCGGAAAATCGGCGTCGTCGTTAACGGGCCCCGTCAAAAACCGCGCTCTATTGCACTCGCACCAAAGGATGGGTGAGTATCGCAGCCAAGTAGAGTGACCACGTGGACCTAGTTACAGATAGTCCGGCGGAGTGCTCACTCCACATGAGTAGTGAAGGTTTTAATCTGGGTTTTGGGTGTTATATGCACTGGGCAGGTCCAGATAGTGGTAAATTAAAAACCCGTATTGAATGTTATCTATATATGTAGAGAGAATTTGCATTTGTTTAATTCAGGACCTAAGTTCGGTCTTCAAAGAGATTTAGATAAATATATTATAGAGAAAGAATTTTACATTAAGTAATATGGTAAATGTTTAGGGTTTGGAAAAAAGATTGCTGACAAGAAGAATATTTGGTGCGCAATGCATTATGATTAATTTCATTATTTAGACCTCAACAAATAAATTCTAATGAGCATTAAATATTATTCTATTATTAGTTTGTGTTGCGCTTTGTGTAACAAAAGGCATGACTTTGGGAGCAGTAATCTATGCTAATAAATGTTCATTGTGATCAAATGAGGCACTAAATGCACCATTTACGGTAATCCTATTCATTCAGAAGAGTTTCTGGTTCCCGGTCAATTAATACCCCACTTACTCTCTGCCCACAGATATATGTTCTGGACGAACATGATGAAGCCGGCTCGCATTGAGCGCGCACACATGGATGGCACGAGTCGTGTGACGCTTGTTAACAGTAATCTAATGGAGCCTGGTGCGCTGACAGTCGACCACCGAAACCACCGCATCTATTGGTCTGACCACAAGCTTAAGCGAATTGAGAGTGCTAATTTCATCGGTGGAAATCGCCGCGTCATGGTTGGTGACAACGTTCACACGGCTATCGGCCTGGCGGTGTTTGGACCTTATTTATATTGGATCGACCGTGACCAGGACTACATCGAGCGTATTGACATGCAAGCGGACAACAAGCGGATCCAGTTCCAGAAGCGCTTATCGCACCTCAGCGACATCCTCAGCATTGAGGGTTTCACAGAGGCGGAGATTGCTGAACACCCTTGCTCAGATAACAATGGCCGCTGCTCGCATCTGTGCGTGGCGAAGGAAGGCGGTGGTCACCGCTGCTCGTGCCCAGACACGCTGATGTTGACGAAGGATGAGGTGACCTGCGCAGAGCCACCCACGTGTAGCCCGGAGGAGTTCACGTGTCTGAGTGGCGACATCGACTGCATCCCGCTCGTGTGGAAGTGTGACGGGGTGGCAGAGTGCAAGGACGAATCCGACGAAACCCACTGCCCGTCCTGTCCACCGGGGCAGTTCCAGTGCAAGTCAGGCGTCTGCATTAAGGCTTCGCAGAAGTGTGATGGCACGCCGCAGTGTGAGGATGAGTCAGATGAGTCGAGTTGCTCGCCATGTGTGGTCGGGCAGTTTGAGTGTGAGCATGACCGCACGTGTCTGGATGACGTGCACAAGTGTGACGGTAAGATAGACTGCAGTGACGGGGAGGATGAGCAGCCCTGCATCGGGCGGCACGTGCAGCGGCCCGGGGAGGCAGCTACTGCGCAGTACACAGTCGGCATCGTCGTTGGACTCATTGCCGTCATGTTCATTCTCATCTTCGTCGTGTTCGCGTGTCGCCGCAAGAACCAACACATGCCGTTGGACGAGAGTGGTGATATCATAATGGTAACTAAACCATTGAATCCAGTCTTGGTCACTACAACGACTGGAACGCCACCTCACACGCTGTCGTCTTGGGGCAAGTCGAGCACAACATGTCTTACGCTGACGTCAGGCCCTCCGCTGCTGTATGACCGGAACCATGTGACCGGCGCCTCCTCTAGCAGCTCTATGGTGACGCACTATCCAAAAGAGACACTGAACCCACCGCCCAGCCCTGTGACCGACCGGTCCGCGTGCATGAATGGCGATCTCTACTATTCCTCCAACTCGCCTTCCACCGTCCGGTCGTACAGTTGGTATGGCAGGCTACACACGACGCCCTGTTCGACTGACGTGTGCGACGACAGCGAGGTGACATACAGTCCCAAGCGTTACTACTCCTCGGTTGGATTGGAGCTGGGGTACGACTCCGATCCCTTTCACCCACCACCACCAACACCACGTTCGCATTACCTCTCTGATGAAATGAGCTGTCCACCTTCGCCATCCACTGAGCGGAGCTACTTTAACCCGTATCCACCACCACCCTCACCGGTCGGAACCTCCGACTGCTGACGGCGGGCTCCGGATGGCGCTGACACTCCTCTGTGACCTCCATCCGCCACCATTACCACATTCTCATCTCATCACAATGCATCCTCACCTCATCACAGGCCAGGGATTTCGCTTTGCCACAGTGACAGTCCACAGCCGGCCTCCACATTGCCACTGGGACATGTCACGCCTCTGGGTGACTTAACGCAGACACGTGGGGCGGTGGCGAAGGGTGGCCTTTTTCAGATAAAGCGGTGCTAGGGGAGGCCTGTGGACAGTCATCACCCTACATCTCACTCTCATATTGCATATGCACCCAGAACCAGTCCGCCCGCATCAACCGCCATGTTGAACTCTCCTGGAGTCGAGGTGCAAAAAGGTGCGAGACTAACCTGACATAGTCATGTGTTCACTTACTGTTTTGTGCAACCATCATGGGGTCAGTGTCGACTGCGCGATACGTCAATCATCAATGAGGGGCAGGGGAGGGGGGGGGGGGGGTCTGTGGTGTACATGTAAACGGTCTGAGTTGTTATTCTGCAGAGAACGGCTATTATATTATATATTATTTTATATATGTTATATTATATTATATTACACAATGTACAGTGTACAGATGTAGTAGAATTTATCAACCAAATCCAGGAACCAAGGTCAAGGCCCTTTCAATGTCCATGCAAAATCTTTTCAATGTCGGTGCAACGTACTTTCAAGATCAATGCAAGGTCCATTTAAGGCCAATGCAAGATCCTTTCAAGGTCAATGCAAGATCCTTTCAAGGGCAATACAAGGTCATTTCAAGGGCAGTGCCAGGTCTTTTGAAGGTCTTTTGAATGTCAGTCATTGCAACCACCTCCAAATCCATCGTTTTGTAAGCATTTATTTACATATAGTTCATGTGTGATTGACTGATTTCTGTTAACTGTGTAATCCCTCCTCCCTCCCTTCCTCCCTCACCTCCTACCCTCCCAGTACCCATCCATCCTTACCTGTTAGTTTCTCACTCCCACTGAACGTCACACACCCTTAGTGCCTATAGACAGTGGAGACTCCGCATGTATTTTGTTTAGGGAGACCATGCAGCTTTAACCCCCAACCCCACTGCCCAAGTGGAGGCCGGCCACATAACGTCGTACATGATATATTGTGTAAGCGTTATGTATCATAGTTAAACGCGAACACTTGTAATGTTCACCACGAAGGTGTGCACAATATTTATGGGCCTGTGGTGTGTTTTGAGCAGGTTGACAAACGCTCGACTATGGCTATTTAGCGCAGGGCGTCTTGGTTACTGACACACATGTAGTCCCCACTGCTCTCTCATCACCACTAGCCGCATGTCCAAAGAAACCATGTCGGCACAAGTCATTTTCGGTACCGGAAGTTGTATTGAGTTAGAATGGGGGGAAAACGACGCGATGTCAGTGAAAGTGTACTTATGATTGTTACTATGCAGTATTAATAGTCGGTCGAAGCTGGAATGTTATGGGACTCGTTTTCTTTTGATGTTTTTGTTCTGGTTTTAATTTGTTTTTTTTCTCAATAATTTGCGAAAGAACACGTTGAATTCGTGGGAAAGGACTTGTTCATGTGTGAGGACTGCGAGACTGCGGTTGACCTAGTTACGAACATGATTTGCTATATTTAGAATCACATAGAATGACACTATTACAGTTCATGTAATTATAATTAATAATTGTATAGCTGTTTAGAGAACTTGGGAGTAATTTGTTAGGCGTTGTTCTTCCTTGAAGCACTGTTGATGAGATTGTCCAAGTGTAGGCCAGGAAACAGTGGTGTGGGAATGGTTACTGTGCAATAGACCTGCAGGTGCTTTTGTGGGCTCTGTGGGGGGGGGGGGAGCGGGGGGGGGCTGCAGGGGAGTTAATGGTACACAGCATTTCACCAGGTGTGGATACAGAAGGGTTTGGATGTGGTAGTAGTTATGGGTACATAAGGGTTCAGGATCAGTAGTTATGGGTACAGAATGGATCGGGTGTGGTAGCTATGGGTACAGAATGGTTCAGGGTCAGTAGTTATGGGTACAGAATGGTTCAGGGTCAGTAGTTATGGGTACAGAATGAGTCAGGTAAGGTGGTTATGGTAGGTACAGAATGAGTCGGGTGTGATAGTTATGGGTACAGAAGGGTTTAAATTGGTAGTTATGGGTACAGAATGGAACGGGTGTTGTGGTTATGGGTATTGAAGGGTACAGTAGTTATGGGTACAAGAGGGTTAGGGGTTGGGAAACCAGATTACACATAAAATCTGACTTATTTCTACATATACGCACAGAGGGGTGAGGGAGGGTATGGGCACCACACTAGTCCGACCTGGCCGCAGTAAGGTTCTGTGCTTCTAGGTAATCATGGTGACAGGGACATTATATACATAATATATAATATATATTATGTACACTATATATTATATATATTATAAATATATATCATATGTACACACACCTTATACCAAACACATGTACAGAGCACATCTAACCCAGCTAGAGACACCGTGTATCCATGGTTACGGTGTAGCCGCGTGAACTAGAGCAGTAGGACCCACTTCCGGTCAGCCGTGGTGTGCAACCAGTGGCAGGTGGCCAACTGTTAATAGCTAGGAGTGAATAGTTTCTGAATGACTGTGAGTGAGGTCCGTACTGAAATGAGGCGTTGGCCATGTTTGTTGTTGATTCCGTTTATTACCCATGATGCACCACGTGCCCTGTGCTGTAAGTAGGACGCTGTTTCGACGGACAGGGTTGCCCAGGTTCCCAAGGCGCGCACCTCAGGGTTATGCTGGTTCATCCTTGTGAAGCCGTTGTTGAGTTTTCTTCTTTATTTCCTTCCGTTGGAAGGCTGGTCAACTTGCGATTGACTTCTACCTGGTATGTCTGTGGTGTGTGCGATTTGTTACAGTTGTGTTTGTAGACTACAATAGAATGACTGGGCGTGTTCCTTCGAATCACTTATTTATACTCCCCGCTGGTGCCTGGCAGAAAATGGTTTCCCCGTCTCGCTGGCCACCTCTTCACCTCTTTATTCGCAGACAGATGTATATATTTATGAGCTGTTACTCTTTTGTCCTTGTATTTATCGTTACCTCACATTGACGTGTCAGTTATGGGCTTTATTCATCATGTGGAAGGGCTAAGCTTCCACATATGCAGGTACACAGCTGCGTACCACCTGAGATTTAAACAAAAAAATTATTATGTTTTATAGCATTTTATTACATGGCGTTTTATTCCTAATAGTGTTTTATTCCATCTGCGTACCACCTCAAAATCCCAAGCTATGCCCTTGATGCGAACTAACCAGAAACGAGACTCGCTAGGCAACTGAAAAATGGTGTGAAATATCTGGCCAGTACTGATTGCAACACTGCTTTATATAGTGTTATCCCCCTGGTGCTGGAACATGGTACTAAGATATAAGATGGCTAGGTTTTTTCTCCACCAATTTGGGTACCGCAGCTATATCTTTAGGAATCACTGAATCATGTTCCAAAAACAATTTTTATTTAATACAATGAGTTTACACTAAATACTGTTTCGATGGTCAATTTCCTGTGGCTTTGGTAGTTCCATTTATGTTTTTCGCTACCAGTACTGAAATAGTTGAAATCCATTTGATGCATATAGTGATTACATATTATTGTGTTGTAGCCAGAATGGCCGAATGCTGTGCGAGCCTCGTTTTCGAGCGTGTGTGAATAAGGTCTATTTCATGCGGGTCTCCAATGCTAACCAAAGAGGCAGTGGCTAACTGAGCTTCTATTGCCCGGTCTAGGTTCTGTTGACAGTGAGATGGTCTGACGATTCATTACCAATGCCACACTCATTCGGTGCCTGATCAGATTGTGTGTAACTGTTCTGCCCTGATTAACTTTATTCTACCTGGCGTTACCAGAATTTAGACGAATCTAAGCTGATTTAGGTGAAATGTATAAATAGGGAAATGATTGATTTGGCGTTATCGATGTCATGGGTACCGACTAGGGCACAGTCATGGTGGTTTTGTAGTGCTGCCCACTGAGATACAGTACCCATATCCTAATCATTATCCTGACATTGAACCAGCCAGTCTTCACCTATCCTAATAATGCCGAGCATCAGGTAAAGTGCCATTTTAAAACAATGATAACAAAAAGTCTGCTTTGACTCTGCTGGGGATCGAACCACCGAGAGCGGACATCGCACTGCTATGTCATCCTGCTTGGTGGGTATCAGTTGTCGACTGGTATTTACTCGGCTTGGTTAAGATAAATGCCATCATTAGAGAGACAATGATATCCCTGCACTGTGAGAAGCTGCAACCAGCTACATCTACTTGAAATCGCATTAATTCTGAAACGGCTTGGGTATTGTACAATCTGCTAGCAACATACAAGAGAAGCATCATCGATAGTTATCTTCTACTGATTTGATAAGCCTGTATCAGGAAGTCTTCGGCACCTCATATTCTCAGGCAGTCACCTATCGTAAGTACTGATGAGGCTCAACATTGCTTAAAATTGCATAGTCCAATGGTTTTGAGTTTCTGTCATTTTCTGAGATAAACATATTAGGCTGGTTGTAATATTTCAGTTTGAAGTAGCTATGATTCTATATGACTAACTTCGGAGATATTTGAAGTGTAAACATGCAAAAGTAATTTTGGCATACTTGCCAAAGCTCCAGCAGTAACATGTTCTATTAAATTGACTTGGTATGCCCTTCTATCCAGCAACAAATACTTAACAAGGGCACACTTATCACATCAGTATTTAAGTTGGATATGTAGGTTCAAATCTAGATAAGTGTTTTGCTTTTAAAAATTTGATCCTTTTATCGGACTATGCAACTTTAACTTCGATGATCGGATGACAACCAGTATTTCCACCACTAACATTTAGCTGAAAATACCGAGCTCATTCACACACAAGCACACATTCTCTCTCTCGTCGTCTATCTCTGTCTCTTAAAGTGTCTCTGTCGGTTTCTCTCTCTCTCTATATATAGTTGTCTGTTTCTTTGTCTTTGTTTCAATCTGTCTGTCTGTCTGTCTGTCTCTCTCTGTCTCTCTCTCTCTCTCTCTCTCTCTCTCTCTCTCTCTCTCTCTCTCTCTCTCTCTCTCTCTCTAGAGGGGGTGTAATGGTGTCACAAGACAACTTTCGTGGCCATATTGGATTACATACAGAAGGCTTGCAACTGCCTACACTGTGCTTATTTACTGATTTGTTGGTTTATTTGTCACTGTTTTGAGCAGTTTGGCTTCAGAAGTTGTTGCTAAAGTGCTATAAGTAAACACATTGGATGTAAACTGCCCAGAACTTCCCAGAACACAAGAAAACTCTGTTTTACTGCATCTGAATGCATTCACAACATGGATAGGGAGGGTGTTCATAATCCAAGATGGCTGACCGCTGAGTGATGACGTCACGTTCACTCCCTCTATATATAGTTGTCTGTTTCTTTGTCTTTGTTTCAATCTCTGTATCTCTCTCTCTGTCTCTCTCTCTCTATATATATATATAGGTGTCTGTTTCTTTGTCTTTGTTTCAATCTCTGTATCTCTCTCTGTCTCTCTCTCTATATATATAGGTGTCTGTTTCTTTGTCTTTGTTTCAATCTCTCTCTCTCTCTCTTTCTCTTTCTTTCTCTCCCCCCCCCCCCCATTCTCTATGCTAAGGAACATACCTGGACATCACATTTCCTTCGTGCGTTTATACAATGTCAACAGCCGTTCCAGGAGTAATGCAATGCCATCACAGCTTCCAATGTAACCACCAGCATAACACGCTAAGTAGGTTACAAAATGTGGTGCTTCAACAAAATATGTCTTACCGTTTCACATTGGTGACTACTATCCACAGAATTAAGAATCGTGAATACCCGCTGCCCCACTTCTTTACACATAGCTACCTGAAGTTAAATGTTGACTGTAACCCCCATTTAGACTTACATTGTGAATTTAGGGTATGGGTGGGGTTGTTTATGATGTCATATCCACCTATGTAGTGGTGTTGAATATATATATATATATATATATATATATATATATATATATAATATATATATATAATGGCTTTGTGATGCTCAGAAATCCATGTAGTCCCAGTGACACCTTAAAGGGGGGGGGGGGGGGGGGTTGAAATCCGCCAACTATCCCGCCGGGAACCGGTGTGAGATCATATTCTGACTTCCATACTAAAGTGACTCCCCAGTTATTATGCATAATAAAGTGAACCCCTTATCATATTGTGACTCTCCACCAAATTTCTTTTCATAAATGTTCAATTCTTTCTAATATGAATCGATTGTCACTTCTGGTTAAAGGAATCATAAAGGCATATAAACACAACATTGTTTATTTCAAACAAACCATCTTTGATAATATACATACACACATATACATCAACATACATGAAAATAAGTAGCTTTAAAATAATTTAAAAGAAGAGTTGACATACCCCTTAACTCACCACAAAGATCCATTGACCTACAGTCACAATATTATAGGGTGAGTCACCTCATTATGCATGATAAAGGGACCGGGGAGTCACTTTATTATGGGAGTCAGAATATGACCTCACACCGGCGTCCACATGTCCAGGTGCCTTTGTGTTGGCAGTGTGTGTATGGCGTTTGCTACAATTACTCAGTTAGAACTTAGCAGTAAGTCTCACCAGGTCTGTGTTTGCATTCCGGTCTGTGTGTGTTATGTACAGGGGTGCCAGTCTTCACGGCTTTCAGGCTTTTGCCAACAAAAGTCTCAAATTAAATGTGCATGGGGGAAAAATACACAAATTCTCTTAAAAACTATGCTAATACATGCTTCAGAAAATCAATACCTCTCTGCGCCCCACGCCAAAAGACTCATCCCTATCCAGAGATGGGGTGAATGACAATCCTGGTTAAATCTAAGCAAAAAACTGTTTCTGTATGAATTAATGGAGGAAGTGGTGGTTCCAATGCTCTATTGGCATGAAGTTGAGAAATTGGTAGAGAAAAACCCAAGATGGCGACCACAGAAAGCTCTCCATTCAACTTATACATGATCTACATGATTTCATCAATTCTTCACTCAAAAGTAGCTGGCTATGATGAATAAGTATTTGAACTATATATTTAGCGCGTTATTTCATGTGGTTATTTCCGTAACAGCCTTCTGACACTTTTCTAATGACTTGTTCAGTAGCCCTGTCACATGAACAAGGCTGCGGGAGTGATTACCCCTCCTCACCCCCATCACAGCCTAGTACTGCCCCTACCTCCTCGACCCATGTGCCTGTACTACCAGTCACTGTCAGTACCTGTTGGCCTCCCTGCTAGCCTCCTAGTGGACTGCAGCATTAGCGGCTTTAGTATGCATACTGCCTCTGAAAACCGTGAAGCTGGGAGGTGGTCAGCGCACACTGAGCTGTGGTGACCTTTGGACCTCGCCAATCTTTTGGTGACTAGTCGGGTACCCTCGCACAAAGCTTTATTTATTCCACCCCGACTCCGCCGGCATCTCTGTATGTGGCTACACACCGGTCTGCGTGTTGACACATGGTGTAGTAGTGTTTTTTTCTCTCACATATAGGTATGTAATTGTAATTGTCAAATTCTAATGAATATACAAACCGATACCTCCTCACAACAGTACATAGCATGGGAACATGTTCCAAGTTTTACTTCAAGGTATTTATACAAAAAACGTTATATTCTACACATACACATACACATAAATGTACACACACACTATAGATGTACACACGCACACATACTCACACATGTACACACGCATAAACAAACCCTCTTCTGGGATAACAACAAATCCCAAATCAGTAAATCCTTAAGTTGAACTGTTAGTGTTAGAATTGTGTGTCTACCTGCTACAGCTCAGTTCAACCCAGCATTGTGTACAGTGACTTTTTGTTCTCTCTCATGAATAAGCAACCGATCTGTTAAAATCCAAGAACAACGCATCCTATATTTCTTTCTAGTAATTTTACCCTTAATTTAAGAAAAAGAAGAAAGACTTCTCCGCACCCTACGGCGTCCTAGTATACTCGAGCTTTACAACTGTTTACAGGGGAACCTTCTTTGTGGTTCTTCAAGACGCAACAGACAAGCAGCATGCCTGGTCCCTGGTGCTGCCGCATCCGCCCACCAGGGGACGCCTCGTGAATGTGGCGGCAGGTGGCAGCACCGGCCGCGTCAGTATTTGTATAGAGGGCACCACTGTGCCTTACCAGACGCTATTTGAAAATGGCCGGCAACTGTATAGCTTTCATAGTCAACTCGAATAAAGAGGATATTTTGAGACAACATTGTGTTATTTTTCAATATCTTATTGGATTCTGAAGGAGCATAAGTAGCACTTTAACTACTCTAAATAAATAATTAAATGAATAAATAACTAGTGATAGTTTTGTGCTCTTCATAATCACAATGCTTCATTCATGTCTAGTAGGTCCCTAATCATATGGAAATGAATAAGCCTACCATTCCAAAATATGTGTGTGAAAAGGATGCGGTACAAAAGTGTGTGTGTCGTGCTTGTGATGTTCGAACCGGCTGCTTATGTAGATTACCATGTAGGCATGTTGTCGTAGGTAGGACTATCTAGGCCTACAAGACAACATTTCCAGGCCTGGTAAAGTATATTACTGCAAAATTAGACCTCTAAACCTGCCACTTTTTGTCATTATATATGCCCATGGAATAATATTATGACCACCAAATCAGCCAAATGTCATTTTCTAGGTCAAAACAGAGTTCAGATTTAGAATCCTTGAGGTCAAAAACTTAAAATAAAAAAGCCTTCACTCATGGCCCTATGACTTCTACGAAGTTATGACAAAATCAAATAGTGACTGGTGGCCATCTAGGATCTTGCCAATATGGCGGCCCCAATGAGCATTACCTTCAGGGCCCTCCTAAAAAGTATGTACATCTGTGACAAATTTCATGCTTGTACTAGTTTGAGCAAATCTGCACAATACCACCCTATTTGATTCCTAAAGGTCTGGAGTAGGCCTATAGGCGTACACATTTATTTTATGCATATACTTCCTCCATGCTGTACTAGCTACATTGTCAAACTGGTTCCACGACATAAGATCACAAGATAAAAGCTCACACCCTTAATGAAAAAGGAGACAACAGCTCACAAAGCAAACAAATCTTTCCAATGGTACCAGTCATAAAGCAATTACATGAATTAAATTGTTTCAGTCACATAATAGGCCTATATGATTCAAGAGGTGTGAAATGTGGTGTGATACTGATAGGTGAGAACAACAGTACTGATTGTCATAAGACGTCTGAGTAAAGTTTGTTAGTTTTTTTCAGTTTTTTCATAAAGGGTGTGAGCTTTTGTCTTGTGATTGTTGTCTTATGAGCTTATGTCGTGGAACCGTTCTTTTCATTCTCTCCAAGTTTAGCAACATTACTGTATCCTATGCCAAGCAGGTTTTGCAGCAAAGAGGAAATCCATTTTCCACTGAAACCAAATCAAGCGATCTATTGTGCATTCATTCATCTCAGACGAAATGAAACAAGTTAATCGATGAAACTAAATCTTTTATTCATGATTTAATTTTCTTTGAATTTGCGAAGTTATTGACGGTGTCGTTGACAATGAAAAAGGGCCTGTCACACTATGACCTATGGTGGCAGCGTATGCGTAACGTGGCGCAATAATTTGAAAAACGTTATAGGTCGAGATAAACCAACCTTCTTGCACTGTGGGCGGTCGTGGTGGCTTTTGAAGGGTATGTGTAACATATACATAACTTATACGTAACCTACCCCTGGCCTATGGCGGCGTATTCAAAGCATAATATGACCTATGCATGGCGTACTGTGATGTGGGTTGACGGTTATGATTGACAGGTCCAGCGTATGTGTAACCTATGCCGACCTATAGCCAACCTATGCCTAGCATATCAACTTGTGAGTAGCGTATGCACAACCTACACGAAACCTATGCGCAGCGTATGCAAAGCGTGGAATGACGTATGTTATCGCCGTTGGGTCACGTGGTCGGTCGCCACCTGGGTATAAATACCCTGGAGAATTTGGTTTCTCCACACTCTACCACCATACCACCAAAGAGGAACACCACTACTGCTGCTGCTGCTACACCAGCCTCCAGGGCTGCTCTCACTGGAGGAGGACTAGGCCATGGGAGAGGCAGGAAGAGGCAGACTGCCAGCTTCACCATCTTCACCATCATGAGTCTCCTCACCTGCCTCCTCACCTCACCACTCTCCAGAACACCACTAACCACAACACCACTCTCCACAACACCACTCTCCACAACACCACTCTCCAGAACACCACTCTGCATTGGAAGAGATGGAGATGGAAGTGGAGACACAGATGACGCGCCAGTGGCGGCCCCGCTCCAGCTCTTTATCTCCTGCTTCTCGGGGCAGCTCACGGGCGGCGTCCGTCACCTCCACTGCCTCCGGCTCAGCATCCACCAGCACCTCCGGCCTCTCCTCTGCCAAGAGAAGGAGGGCCAAGAAGAGCGACTGTTCTCTGACGCTGTTCGAGGAGGGCCAGATGCTCGACTTCCTGCAGGAGAATCCAGTCATCTGGAATGTCAAGATGACAGACTACTGCCGCTTGGACAGGAAGGGGAAGATTTGGGAGGACCAGGCGATGCTGTTGGGGAGGACATCCGTCCATCTCCAGAAGTGGTTCAAGTCACTCCGGGACACCAACACGCGCCTCCAAAAAAAAAAGAGCAGGGACGGACCGCCGGAACTGACTGAGAGGGAGCAGTGGATTATGCAGAAGGTCGGTTTCCTGTGGTCCGTCATCCGTCACCGGCCGGAGCCCTGCAGAACTCTAAGTACATAATCTTTTATCCTTCTGACTAGTGTGGGCATTAGGAATCTCGTATAACCCCTATTATTCGGGAGAAGTCGACAAACTGATATATGTTATTTACGTAATTAATCTTGATAAATCAAGTTAATTGTTTAATGTTATATATTTGTTGTTGTCCTTTATTGTTGACTTGTTGTGTTGTTATCATTATTTCGAGAAGTCGACAATCGATATATGTTATTTACGTAATGAATCTTGATAAATCAATTTAATCATTTATCTTTAAATACTTGTGCTTTATTATTGACTTGTGTTGTTGTTGACGTCTTTTGTGGATACATTGATTTACATTCATGTTACTTATGTTATTTTATTATTGTCTTGCAGGTGGCCGCTGCCATAGAGGCTGCGCAGCACGATGTCGGCATCGAGGAGAATGTTGGTGCAGATCTGGACATGGGGATGGAGGACCTTACCGCCATTCCTCCCACTCCAGTCCTAGAGCGGGGAAAGGGGAAGGGGAAGCGCTCAGCCCCAGATGACGCGAACCTCCTCACTGCCGTCCAGAAGAGGTTCGACGAGTCTGGGGACATGCTGAAGGTCATGCAGCAGCCCCCTACACTGGCAATGACGCAGCACGTCACGTTTGTGAACTATGTCCGCGATATGCTCATGACGATGCCGGAGGAGCGGTTTGTGGAGACATGGGCAGCGATCAACCAAATCTTGTTGCAGGGGTTGGAGGCGGATTGCCAACGGAAACAAGGCCTTCAGGCTCCTGTGGCTGCGGCGGCTCATGTGGCTGCACCAGCTCCTGTGGCTGCACTGCCTCCTGTGGCTGCACCGGCTCCTGTGGCTGCACTGGCTCCTGTGGTTTGCGCGCCATCAACAAGTCACTTATACCAGCCACAACCCCACCAGTGGACTCACCAGCCACCACCGGCATCACCCTGGGCGTCGCAGACACAGGAGTATGTGCAGCAGTACATGGCGCAGCCACATCTTCAGCCTCAGCCTCAGCCTCAGGCTCCATCTCTGCCCATACAGCCGCTCCACATGCGTCATGAGCCGGTCCCACCTCAGCCTCAGTTGGTGCAATGGCCGTCTGTGGCGATGGCGCAGCCGTCTGCTGCACTCCGGACACTCAGCATGGCAGGCTACAGAACAGGACTCGTTGCCCACCCAGGTGGTGAGGCCACTGTCAGTGTGGGCTGGCGTTGACTTCCGGTGCCGGTGCCGTGGCGAGTTCCACTCCGACACAAGTCGCCCAAGCCCCAGGAACTTTGTCGGAGTCGGCCAGCCTGACGTCCGACGGACTATTGAACTTGTCGGGGCTGTCGGGGATCTCGGGAGTGTTGGGGGGTCTCCAACTTGGACATCTTCCCCCGATCAACCCTGATGTCACCAGGTGGGGTGGGCTCCAATGGGACGACAGAAAAGTGATTGTAAATAGTTGTAAATATGTGCATATATGTGTAGATATGTAGATATGCAGTCATAGTTTGTATTTTTAGTAAAATCTTATGTTGTATTGTTTATCTTTGTATGTTTGTATGTATATATGTATATATGTCTCAAGATGTGTAAATAAAAAAATATTTAAACTAGGATTGTTGTGTCCGTGTTCAATAATAGCATGCCATTATGTAATTGTTATAAATTAAAGAACAATTAAAGTAAAATTGCAAATAAAGAAAGATTATTATTAATATTAATGACCACAAGTCCCTACCCTCTCTTCCCCTCTCTTTTCCCCTCTCTCTTCCCCTCTGTTCCTATCCCTCTCTCTTCCCCTCTTTTCCCCTCTCTCTTCCTCTATCCCTCTCTCTTCCTCTCTCCCTGTCTCTCTCTCTCCCCCTCTCCCCCCCCCCTCTCTCTCCCCCTTTCTGTTCCTGTCTCTTTCTCTCACCCCCTCTTTCCCTGTGTTCTTAGTATGTACGTAAAAACAGTGGTTATGCTTTCAAGAGTTTAATTCTTATAAAAAGAGAGCAAATTCATTACAAGTAGTGTTAACTAGATTACTTTAATTAGGGATAGAAAGAATAGAACAGACATGTAATTGTGTTTTTATATCTAAAAACAGATATTGTTTATTTGAAAGATTAGACATATAAACATATTACCATCACATAACAGTAGATATGTCACAACATAACGGACATGTAAATAAGCGATAACTATACAGTGTAAAAGAAAAGCACGTAAGTTTTCATTACAGTAAACGTACACTGTGCATACAGACAGATACAATGTTTTGGTACATCAGATCATGCTGTCTTGCCATGATAGTGCTCCGGCGGGCATGATGACCCAGTCTTTAATTAGATCGTGTTGCTCCTTTCCTAGCTTGGAGGCGGTGTTGGGGCTAGGTAGAATGTCTCCGTCTGGCAGGATTTGCCCCTCTCGCCATGCTCCGGGGACGAAGTTGTTGCTCCCAGTCTCAGGATGATCCAGCTGCAGGTTCTGCAGCGCTGGGTAGCGCATCATCATGAGGTTACGCACAACCATGCATGCCTTGACAATGAGCTTCAAGGTGGAGGGGTGGTGCTGCATAGTGGTCAGCAGCACTTGGAAGCGGTTAGCTAGAATGCCAAAGCCATTCTCCACCACTCTCCTAACTCGGGAGAGCCGGTATAGTTGAACAGTCGCTCCTCATTGGCCAAACCCCTCCTGCTGTACAGCTTCATCATGTTCAGCCGCAGGGCGAAGGCATCGTCACCGATGAGAAAATAGGGCATGTCCTTCTGGCAGTCCACAATCGGTTCATGGTGCGGAAAGCCGATGGTGCCACCTGCAGTGCCCGCCTTCAGCTCGGAGTCGTTGTAGATCTGGGCATCAGACGCGGAGCCCAAACCCCCAAGATCTGCCCAGATAAACTTGTAGTCCGCATCTACAAGCTCCAACAGGACACGGAGTAAAAGCCCTTGTAGTTGTAGTAGAGTGACCCACTCTTTGGAGGTCACCGGCAGGCGATGTGCTTCCCAGGTATGGGGAAAGTTCCACTTCTGTAGGAATTGGTCCGCGATGGCACGCCATCCTTGCGGAGTCATCGGACCCGTCATGACCTCATCCAGGTACTCGTCGACGATGGCCTGACAGACTTCACACACTATGAGCGACTGTGTGTTGTGGGGGACCCTTCACCCAAACATGATGGACGAGTATTTGTTCCCAGATGCCCCGTGCCGCAGAGTAAGGGTGATCTTCAGTGCAGGGTGATCTTCAGTGCAGGACTTCAACATAAACTACAGTAGCAACGACAAAAATAAACTAATGCTACAAACCACTATCAAAATTCTAGGGCTCCAGCAACTTATTACAGACAGCACAAGACTAGGAAACAATAGCTCAACAATTGACCTAATACTAACCAACTCAAACCATGCCACAAAATGGGGCACTAGAAGCTGCGGTATAAGTGACCATGAGCTAATATATGTAACGAGGAAAAAACTCAAAAGCACAAGCCAATATAAATATAAGATGGGAAGATCCCTAAAAAACTACTCAAAAGAAACACTAAAAAAACACCTATATGAAAATATAGACAACCTCACAACAGACAAAAATAACCCTGATATCTACTGGAATAACATTGTCACAGAAATAAAACAATCATTAGATGAGATGTGTCCCATAAAGAAACTAAAAATACAGAGAAACCAAGACCTGTGGGTAGACAGGGAACTGTTAACGCATATCACAACAAAACGAAGGCTAGGTGACAAAGTGAAATGCACTAAAGACCCAGAGGATAAAAGGGCCTATAATACTGCCAGAAACAACTCCCTCAAAGCAGTAAGGGCAGCAAAAAGGAAATATATAATAAAACAAGACAAGGACTGGGGAAGCAACGCAAACAAGTTTTGGAAAAATGTAAGCTTACTATTCCCCCAAAATAAGATAGAAGAACGGATAAGCTTCCAGGATAAGGATGGAAATACGCACACAGATAGTGATGCAGCAAACAAACTAAATACACACTTTGCCACGGTAGGACAAAGGTTATCAAAGAAACTCACAAGAATCTGGGAAAACAAGTCAGAAAATATCCAGGATGAAATCCCCACCTGCAAAACTGACCTAGAAGAACTAACACAGCTAATAAATAACATAGATGAAAACAAACCAATTGGAATAGATGGAATCCCCACAAAAAGACTAAAATAGGCAGATACCATGGTCGACCTGTTCAACATATCATTTGAGCAGGGACACTTCATCACAGCATGGAAGATGGCAACCATCACCCCCATGCACAAGAGTGGTGACAAACAAAACATGGGGAACTACAGAGCAATATCAATCTTGCAAACACCAGGCAAGCTAATTGAAAAAGAATTCCACAGGCACATAAATGAGCACCTGGAAAAAAACAATATACTAAACAAGAGGCAAGGCGGTTTCAGAAAACTACACTCCACATCAAAAACAATAGCAAACGTAACAGGTGATGTGCTGGCATCATTGAACAAAAAGAAATTAGTTGGAGCAGCCTTCATCGACTTCAGCAAAGCCTTTGACACTGTCGACCACAGCATATTTATAAGAAAATTAAACAATATGGGCATTAAATCCAAATCAATAAACTGGATAAAATGCGACCTAAACCACAGGCAGCAAAAAACTAAAGTAAATGGTACACTCTCAGACCAACAAACTGTCACCTGTGGTGTACCCCAAGGATCAGTCCTGGGACCACTACTATTTATACTATACATAAATGACCTAGAAAAATGGCTGGAGACAGAATGTCTCCAGATATATGCGGATGACACTGTCGTATATGCAGAAGGAAGCACAGTAGAGGAGGTAGCAACCAAACTGAACAACCTCCTGCTAAAGCTGGACAGCTGGTGTGAATCCAATAAAATAACCATCAATGCAAATAAATCTAAAACAGTACTCTTCTCACATACAGCAATCACAGGAAGAAACCTACAATGCACACTAGGAAACCAAACACTGGAAAGTGTAAATCACTACAAATACCTAGTCCTAGAACTGGATAGCCAGCTAAACTACAATCTGTGTTTAACAAAAATCATACAAAAAGTAAATCACAAACTATGGCTATTTGCTAAACTAAGAAACTATATGACACAAAATATGTCAATAAAAATCTTCAAAGGCATGGTACTCCCCTACTTTGACTATGGGGATGTAATCTACATGGGTGCTAAAAAAGAGCTACTTAAAAAATTGCAGATACTACAAAATAGGGCCCTGAAAATATGCCTGAAAGTGGACAAACTACACCCCACTTATGATCTACACAAAAGAACTAAAGTAAAGCTACAAGAAAACAGAAGGATAATCCACCTAAAAACATTAGCATATGGATATAGCCAAGACATTAAGCGTCTAACCCAACCACTAAGGGACATCAGAGCAAGCAAGGCACCACCACTACTGAGGCAGACCAGAATCCAGATCAAAGCCCATGAAAGGAGCATACTGGAAATGGCCACCAAGGCATGGAATACGCAAACGGTGAAAGAAAGACAAATCCCTGACCTAAAAACATACAAAAAATATCTGTGCAAAATAAAAACTGGGAACCCCAACTGAACTGCACCACAAGGGGGCAGGTGATATGTCACGGCCCACCAACTGGACAGCCCAGGGGGGGGATAACTGGAAATAAAAAAGCCAGGTAACATATCCAACAACAATATAAATCAAATCAAATCCAAACAAACATAACTTAACCACCTATTACGTACAAGCCTATGGACATGTAAATAAAATAAAATAGGCTAGTATAGAACTAAGTAGAAAAAAAAGTGGAAAACTCTTCCCAAGAAAACCCCAAAACACTAACATAGAACCTTAAGAAAACAACTAACATAGTAATAAGAATATAACAAAAATACAATGCCAAGAAGGCCCAAAAAAGTAACATAGACTACTACTATCTATCTGCTACTGAAATCCAGACAATCAAATAACTTATCAGCAGCTACTGTCTGGGAAGACAACACCAACACTACAGCTGGCCAGCATTGAAAACAAGCCTGGGTGCCCAGGCTTACATGCTATGGACAGAATAAATACAGCGTCAATAAAAAATTTTTTTAAAAGGCTCGAGCGGCACCTGGAATGTGGTGCAGTTTTTTTTAATCCTCGGTCCCACTCGCGCCACAATCTCGGAGGCATCCGCATGAAGTTCACAAAAGACGCAGTGTCCTCGCTGTGGAGATCGACCATAAGCTTCTCGTACAAGCCAAACTGTGGCCGTCTCCCAATCCAGGGTCTGACCCACATTATCCACCGCTGGCTCCTCGTTCTCCTCTTTACACGGGCGGCCAGAAGAACCATGAGGTAGAGACTTAGCTCATGCTGATAAAGGGCAAGTGTGTACTGATGCTGGAACTGTAGATGGAGTGCCTGGACATCCATCCTGTCTGAGCAGCGGAGCAGGAGTGACAGAAGAAGCCTTGTGGCGCCTTTATATACCAAGACCATAGGTTGGCCATACGTGTGACATACGCTTGGTATACGCTAGGAGTACGCTCGAACACGGCGCACGTAAGCCAGGGGTATGCTATACACGCTAGAGATACGCCGAGGGCACCGGTACCATGTATGCCTAACCTATGGCGATGTACCCCCAACTTACGCATAACCTATGCCGGCGTACGTCTAGCTTAGGTCGAGCGTATGAGCAACCTCTGAGCCATACACTGGCATAGGTTGGAAATTTTGAACATGCACAAAAACTTTTCAGTGGCTCGACCTACCCCGACCTATGAAGAGCGTATACGACCTATGCCGAACCTCTGCATAACCTATGACGCCATATCGGTCGAAAACCGCATACGCCAGCATACGCTACCACCATAGGTCATAGTGTGACAGGCCCTTAATTTTGAGGCAGCGAATGTTCACTTTGAGCACTTGAATATGCCTACAGTCGTCGGGTATTATGAAAAGTGTGTAAATTAATTTTCCAAGTCGAGTGGAGAAAATCCAGTTTCTACCATCTTGGTACGGTGGTATTCCCTGTCACTTCAGCAACTATACGCCAATGGCAATATAATACATATAATTTACAGGCCTTTCATACTACGACGTAATGAGCTAACGTGAGCCGACGTAGGTGAATTTTGGTCATTACATTGAGGTACGGCAGGTTACGTCATGCTTACGTTAGGCAGACATCGAGATACGTCAGGTTACATCGAGTTACGGCAGCGCGTGTCAAGGTTTTGGACATGCCCAAAACTTTTGACGTAGCTCGACGTGATGCAGTTGCGTTGGGATGACGTTATACTCACGCTATGCCAACTTTAGGCATGCGATAGAGCTGCGTCTGCTATGTTAGATCAACATTGTCTTATGTGCAGGAGGAACATGCTGATAAAGGGCCTGCTGATAAAGGGCCTGTGCAGGAGGAACATGCAGGCTGCATGTTCCTCCTGCACAGGCGGGAGGAACATGCAGCCTGCGCTAAAACAATGTGGGGTTAACGTATCTCAATGTAGGTCAAACGTGTCTGTGACGCATACCTAACGTTGCTCAAACGTTTCGCAAACGTGTCCTGACGTAATTGACGTCGTTGACGAACGTCTAGCATGTGCGTAATGTCTGTGATGTCCTTCGAACGTTGTCAAACGTGTCGTGAACGCTGGCCACGCTGGACTCACGTCAGCCCGACGCTAGTCTCTCAGTAGGTCGACATCGACTTACGTCGGGAAAAGCAGTCGAGTCGGACGTGGCCATGTTAGGGCGGGCATGATCATGCCAGCCCAACGCTAAGCCGCCGCTAATGTCATGCTAGGCTTGTGTCGCGCATGCTGGAGTTTCGCTAACCTCACGTTGACACAATTAATTATTCCTTTGTCTTCACTCATTGAACCACGTTATAACTATGCTATACCGACGTTATGCTCACGTCAACTATGTGGCATTGACGTCCAATTGGCCCCGTATTTACATATTACGCTGAGAATTTTGACGCATAAAATTTATTTTCATGTTGCCCATACGCTAGTGCATTACATCGTAGTGTGACAGGGCCATTACACTGAACATTACTACAGTGTTAGCTGGAACCAGGACAACTTTTTCACAGTGGACTCATACCAAAGCATTGGTGTCAACCCCCAAGAATGAAAACAGTAATCTAACATTGTGAAAACCGTAGTCTTTATGGCCAAAACGTAGTACTTGACAGATATGTTGTGACTGGCCACCACGAGTCAATTTCTGCGGTTACTATTGCAGTTCAATGTTATTCACCGATATAGTTTGTGTTTTAAAATATGTAGTGGAACAAGTTGGAAGCAGCCATACAAAAAAAACAATCCTTCTTTAGTTATGATATGATATATATTGATATGTATATTTGTAAAAAAAATAAAATAGTTACATTGATATTATGTCAGTGGTAAGAAAAATTGAGGGTTCAAATACAGTGAAAACCGTATGGTTTGCTCACTTACGGCCGTCGTTGTAACTTTACGTGTAAAAAGGTAGTCTTTACGGCCAAAACCTAGAACTTGACAGGCATACCAAAGCAGTATTTGTTCACATTCAAACATGATTGTCGTTTACCCATACTGAAGGTGAACATTTCATCTCTCATTCTACACTGAGAATATCTATGACCTCTCAATCTATACTGGCATATGCCTAAGAACTATTTGTTTGTCGTTGATCATTATATAGCCCCCTAAATGGCTAAAGATTGCTATTGTGTTTTGACCATGTCTAATAATTGTTCTTCTGCTTTAGCCATGTCTAAGGACTATTATTTTATTGTACCCGGTTTTCATGCCCGGGGACTGTTATTCTTTAGGCCATGGTCTAAGGACTGTTATTCTACTTTGACCATGTCGAAGGACCAATATCTTGCTGCTGTGTTCATGTCTAAAGACTTTTACCATGCTGTGATCAAGTCTAAGAACTGCTCGACTGTGTGTATCTGCGTGTGTGCCTTCATGATGCATGTTCCAATGTCCAACATCAGGGCTCGATCTCCTTCCTTCAGGTCCACCATGTGATCCAGGTACCTGAACACAGCTCTACAAACAAGTATATGTACATGTTCAGTTGTCACTCAGCTGAACGCAGGCGACATTTCATGAATATACTACTTTATTCGGGCTAAGGTTGATCTTTGGCTAGGATTGAACTAAGAAGAGTGTTACGCCAAATATAATTTGATTGTTTATTAATTTCTTAATTCACTTTCCTTTGTACCACAAATACAGTATGCTAATTTTGGTCAGCATTCATAAACTATCACACTGAGTTTTATTTATAAGCCATATATAAATGTAACTCATGTAACTTGTTGCAGTCTTCGGAAGTTAGAAGTTCATCCCTAGGGCTAATGCCCAAGTGCTATGGCCGCTGTGGCTTGCGTGGTTCTGAAGAGGCCATAATACAGATCTCTAGGAAATCAACAGCACCCGTCATATTTTCTCTCGCCCACCCAGCCCCGACTCAGTGTTTGTTTTTAACAAAAATGTTTTGAGATCATTGCCAGTAATGTAGATATGGTCTCCCTCTCTCTCTTAGCTATAATAATGAGAGGATTTGAAAATTTGATGCTGTGTTTGACCTGTTTTCTTTAGCTTGTATATTGTTGTAAACCTTTTATTCATACACCATGACTCGATATCATACTATACCGATACTGAGATAACCAGTCCTTGCCCTAGGTATCCTAATAATATAGGCTGGCTAGGTAGCGACAAGTAGGTCTATTAATTATGTAAGTCATTGGTTTGACTCGACCAGGATTCAACTCCCGAACCTTCCACACGGGAAGCCTGCACTCTACTGATTGGGTCACTGCATCCAGTTTTATTATTTTATTCGTAATGCTTATGAAGCATGCATGTACACATCGTGACTTTAGCGTGTTTGCCAGCCTGTCAAAAAATGCATTTTCCTTTACCTAGCTTTATTATGGATATGAAACTAATCAAACACTCGTGACGATTCTTAGTTATGTAGAAACCTTTTTTTTCTGTTCCGTACAAAATTACATCATTTATCAATAGATAAATGAATTTTATTAATCAAATCAAGTCCTGAACCCTGACCCTGCACAGATTACACAGCAAAAAGGGGGTGAGGCACCAGAGAAGGTAAAAGTAGCTGGGGTGGTAGGTGGCGCCTCGGACCTGAAAGAGGCAGCGCCAGATCCGGCTAGCGGGATTTCACGGAACTATGCAAGCAATGTCAGCTCCATTGGTAATGATACAAACGTATTAAAACCTGTATTTCGACAGGAAAGTGGATCTCATTGGCAAGTGGTGATGTTCAGGCATAGCAGACGGCACGACATGGGGACACTACTTACACCATGAAGCTGACGGCTCCACTGAAGAGGACAAGTGTGGACACGAAAGCCTTCTGGGACTCATTGCTCTGAGAGACTCCGGTATGCGTCTTGAGGTAGGCCTCCACTGTAAGACGTGAGTGGTTGGAGTAGATGAATATTTAGAGGGGGATTAATTTGAATATCTAAACAGACATTTTTTCATTACAGGTCATGATCAGTAAATTGCGTACAGCATTGACTCTTTGGTTTCGATGGGAATTAGGTCAATTTGTTTAAATTTGCTTAGTCCGATGGTTTTGAGTTTCTGTCATTTTCTTTAGATCAATATAGTATGTTAATTGTTATAATCTACCTTAATTTAATTTGAAATAACTTTTATTTTAAATGGCTAACTTTTTAGATATCTTAAGTGCAGACATGCAAACATTATTTTTGGCAAGCACATCAAAACTCTTGACAAATATAGGCTTCAGCAGTAACAGGTTCTATTAAATTGACTCAGTATTTTCTTCTATGCATGCAATGAAAGCTCAATAAGTGCAGCAGTATCTAAGTTAGATAATGTAGAATCAAAGCTAGATAATTGTTTTGTCTTTGGAAAGTTGATGTTTTCAACGGACTATGCAGCTTTAAGATTTTAAGATTTCTCACTTGGTACTAATTTTGTAACACACAATCTGATCGGTCCTAATCAATGGTTTAAGACCGTCCAAAGTTGCCAACATTTTCATGGTCATACAAAAAGTAATACTTTCCAGACCACACCACCCCACCCCAAAAAAGTAGCACAGATCTGCATTTCATATGCAATTTAATTTACACTATTAGTGTCAATTAAATATCAACATTTTATGAAACTCGCCGTGCTTTACTGACAGCCTCCCCCCCGCTCCCATCCTACGCTGTGTGTGACTGTGAAAATGTTGATAATTTTGGACGACCCCCTTAGAGTTGGAGCAACAATGCTTTCAAAACAGATGGGAACATTCTCACTCATCCTAGTTTTCACCGCGAGTGGTCAGCAGACGAATTCAATCACTCGTAATCTCACAGAGACACCTGGCGGTGTCCTCAGACTTGACGACTGCGATAGTCATGTGACCAAACAACACCATAGGCATGGCTAGACTTGATTCTTTACCCCACAACCGGACACAGGCTTCCTGGTTAGGAGTTTGAATCCCGGTCAAGTCAAACCAATGACTTATAAAAAAATGATACGTGTCGCTACCTACACGGACTGGTTAGCACACTATCAGGATAATATGACTGTGGGATATTGTGTCATGGTGCCAGCAGCCTGGTCTCCCAGTGGGGCAGAGCTATATAAAGTCACCATCACTGTGCACTGTCACAAGATGGTACCCATCGTGATATGACCTTACCTTAGATGTTGCCAGGATATAAAACCCCAACAAGCAATTGGCCCTGCTTGTATGAAAGTGGCTGCGCATGCGCACTCTGCCTACTTACACAGGGTCCTCATGCCCTGCACACACTGTTCTTTGAAGGTGGCAGCATCAGGACCTGAAGGTTCCACTGCCGGATGCGCCTTCTCGAACACGTAGCACAGCAGGTAGGCGACCAGTGGATAGGCCACATTGGCCGCAGGGTGGCCGAGGAAGGCAAACTCCAAGTCGAAAATCTGCGCAAGTAGCACATTGATTCATATGTATTGCGCACACGTGTCACTTTGGCACAGCACGTCTGTCCCACACAGGGCCCTAGCTTAGGATTTCCAGGTGGTCCGCAGATGGACTAAAACACTATTGGAATAAAACGTGATGGAATAAAATGCTATAAAGCATCATATATTTTAATTATAATTTTCTTTTTTTTTGTAATCTCAAATGGTACGCAGGTACGTACCTGAACATATTGAAGCTAGGCCTCTGCCACATGAAGTTACTAGAATATAGTTCCGTTGTGAAAAGTAAAATGTCTCCGTAGAATAGGTGGAATATTAAATTATTTTAAATTAAAGTTGCATAGTCCGATGAAACCATCAACATTTCTAAAACCAAAAGAGTTATCTAGATTAGATTCTACACCGGCAACATGTACAATCAATTTAGATATTGGTGCACTCATTAATCATTTGTTGCTGCATAGAAAGGTGTACTTAGTCAAGTTAATAGAATCTGTTACGGTCGAAGCCTATGGTGTCAGACCTTTGATGTGCTTGCCAAAAACCAATGACATAACAAATTAAACCTGTCACTACCTAGCCTGGCATTCAACATTACTAGGATAGGGCAGTGAGCAGCCGAATAAGGAAGATCCAGTGTCCATGATTGAAATTTCCTCAGCTTAATCAACTAATGTACTAAAAAAAAAAAAAAAGATTCAGTAGCATTTCATATAAATTACATTTATAATCAACAGTGCCATAAAACTACATCAGAAGAGTAAAAGTAACCTCCTAAATATCTACTCAAGTGAAAGTAACAGTAGTCTCCGCCCAACAAAACCTACTTAAATAAAAACATCCATTAAGGAAACTACTTGACTAAAAAGTAATTTGGAAAAAGCTCAAACTTAGTCTACCTGTCCCTATAAGCTAGCTATAAGTTAAATGATGACGGACGGCCTCATTCCTAAATAGCTCGGGAGTTTGGTTCCCGGTCAAGTCAAATCAATGACTTATAAAATTGATACTTGTCACTTCCTAGCCTGGCGCTCTGCATTTAATAGGATAGGGCAAAGACTGGTTAGCTCAGTGTCAGGATAATGTGACTGAGTGGGATATTGGGCCATGGTGCCAGTGGCCTGATTTCCCAGTGGGTCAGCACTATAAAGTCGCCATGAGTTCGCACTGTCACAAGTCGGTTACATCCTGTTATGACCTTAGATGTTGCCAGAACGTAAAACTCCAACAACCAACCAACCTCCTAAATAGTTCAAAAGCACCATTGCCTCGAAGGCAGGATTGCCTGATTTATTGATCGGTGATGATATAATACCGTGTCGGCAGCAAAGGACATATTTACAGCAAAAACGTTAATAGAATAAATATAATTTATTCTTTCATTTTGGGTTTCAATGAAAATATGACCATCACATTTATATGTTTACATTAAAACTGATATGAAATTCTGAGATTGCCCAATATGTGTCAAATGAGAAGGAGCACTTAGAAGACAGCAAACGCTAACTACGGCAAGCACGACCAGTGCACTGGAGCTACAATTTAAAAAAATCATTATTAAACCGGAATACATTTTTAAGCAAAATAAAGATTTGTTTAAACCACAAAGACCCTGATGCAGTCTAGCACAATATATAAGGAAAAGTCCTGCTGTAGTGATTGATTGATTGATTGGGGGTTTCTTTGCACCATGTTCTTGTTCTTTATTCAACTATCGCGTTTACATATAATGTAAAAGCACACAATCAAATATGTGTCAATGGACACTCATGAATTTAAAAAGCTCACAATCATATAATTTGTGGTCAAGGTAAATACAATTTTAGATAAAGTAAAAGGTTTTATTATTATTAATTGATCAAATTGATTTAAACTATATCAGGTGGTATTGACCATCTGTCCTAAAAAAATGCTCAAATGTTTTCTTATTTTACTTGAGTAATAAGGTCATGTATGCTGTTTGCAGTGTAAAATTGTTGGCGTAAGGCCATCAAATCCACACAGTTTAATAGAATTTGTTTGAGTGTCAGTGGGGACTGACATCCAATACATTCATGGGGAGGGTCCCCCTTGAGCAGGAAAACATGTTAGCCATGAGTGGCCAAAAGAGGCAGTGGCTAAGGACCACTTGGTCCCGCCGACTCCCCACATGAAAGTGTGGTGGTATTCTCACAAACAGTTCAACTTCATGCAATTTGTTATTGTTTTCATCCCACTTGTGTTGCCATTTGGATTTGGTGTGGGTGGCTATTAGCGGTTTCAGATCAGAGTGGGGTATCAGATACGACTCAACATCACAGTTTAGAGCCTTTTTCGCAGCCTGATCAGCTCATTTGTTTCCTTGGATGCTGGCATGGCCAGGCACCCAACACAAGTGGATGTCATATCCATCTGTTACCAGCTGGTTCATTTTATAAATGACCTTTGCAATGAAAGGATGGTCCGTTTTTAGCCCAGCAACAGCCTGCAGGCAGGAAAACGAATCACTGTAAACAACATATTTTGTGTAGTTGGAAACCTCAATGCACTCCAACACCAGAAAGAGTGCTCAAACTTCCGCCGTAAGGATCGAGCTCTGATCAGGCATGTGAATGCCAAATTTTGTGGGCTAGCAAACTGCCACAGCAGCTATCTAGCCTTGGTCTTTGGATCATCAGTATATATGGAGAGGTGGTCTTCAAACTGGCCTTGTTCTGCGACTTTAGTATCCTCCAACACTTCTAAATCCAAGAATAAACCCCCCAAATGGGGTTTCAGCCAGGGGCCGAATGAAACTTGGCCTGGCTTCATACTTGGATTCATTCTGTGTCTCAAACACACAACTGTATGCAGGATTCGATGCATTTGTTTTTAATTTAACCACATATTGCAAGGCCAGTTTGATTCTCCTGTTGTTAAGTGACGGTTCGTTGGCTTCGATGTATAGGCTCTGAACTGGTAAGGTGCATCTGGCAGAAGTGCATGCAGACTGTACTAGCCTAGGAAAATTTGAATCCATTCAGAACTGACCATTGGTGAATCCCATTTATGCACAATTGAAGCTGTCTCTCAATGACATTCATACCAGTACCTCTGTAGTACAAAACAAAGTTGTCCACGAAAAGACTACAGGAGACCCCCTCTTTTATCAGCGGCAGTCCTGCTGTCGTAAACAAATTGTTGTTCCAAAATGTGTTTATTTAGATCCACTTACTGCTGTCTTCCCGTTCTTGATAAAGATGGACTTCTGGTGACAGTCACCATGAATGAAACATAGCTGAAGGTCAAAGAGGTCACCGATTTTCTTCAAGATACCCAGATCTTTTATCTCCTCCACTGCCGTTCTGTGGAATAAGGAGGAACGGTAATTCCAGGAAGGTCATATGGAAGGTCATATGGAAGGTCACATGCAAGTTACTAAGCAATTGACCCAAATGTCACTGAGATGGGTGTCACTGAGACGGGCGTCACTGAGCCAGGACCCAGGTGTTATTAAGTCAGGTGTCCCTCACCCAGCTCCACTGAGCCTCACTGCCAGCTGGGTGTCACTAAATTGTTGAATCCGGTGTCACTAACACAGGTGTCACTAAGTTAGGTGTCACTACGTCCGGAATCACTGACACAGGCTTGGTGGCCGAATTGGTAGAGCGGAAGGTCCAAAGTTTGGTTCCCGGTTGAGTCAAATCATTGACTTATCAAATTGATACTTGTCACTTCCTAGCCTAGGATAGGGCAAGGACTAGTTAGCTCAGTGTCAGGATGTGACTGAGTGGGATATATCGGGGCATGGTGCTGGTGGTCTGATATCCCAGTGGGGCAGCACTATAAAGTCGGCATAAGTGCACACTGTCACAAGTTGGTACCTGTCCTGATATGACCTTAAATATTACCAGGATGTAAAACTCAGGTGTCACTGAACCAGGTGTCAATGAGCTAGGTGTCACTCTAAGCCAGGTATCAATGATCTAGGTGTCAATGAGCGAGCCGTCATTAGCCAGGTGTCAATGAGCCAGGTGTCACTAAGCCAGGTGTCAATGAGTCATGTGTCACTCTAAGCCAGGTATCAATGATCTAGGTGTCAATGAGCGAGCCGTCATTAGCCAGGTGTCAATGAGCCAAGTGTAATTAAATAAGCTTGTCACTGGATGGAAGTTGATTTACTTTGCATGAAATGCATATTTAGAATAATAAATTAGATCATCATTGTTTGTTAATAGAAATACAAAGCACACTGAACTGTCATTGGGTCAGATGTCTCTGAAACAGGGAATTAGGGCTTGCTCCGTTCTGCTTTTAGAATGGGTGTAACATACCTGTATTGCTGTAAGATGTCATCCGGTATGATGTTCATCTTGTCTGTCTCATCGCACGAACGCTCAAAGAAGACACCACGTGTATACCGTTTGTTTTCTGTTTGTCTATTAACATCAGAAACAAGGCTACTCAGCCAACTGACTGATTCAACTTGAACAATCTTTGCCCACGATTCCCTGACAATGCTAAACCTATGAGAGACTTTCCGTATTTTCATCAAAATAGAACCCCACTCAATACAGGTTAGCTCAGTATCAGGATAATGTGACTAAGTGGGAAATTGAGTCATGGTATGAGTGGCCTGGTCTCCGAGTGAGGGCAGCACTATGAACCATGAGGGTGCACTATCACCACTCAGTACCCATCCTGATATGAATTTAGATGTTGTCAGGACGTAAAACCCCAGCAAATAAACAATCATTCGACTAGTCCAGATAGGTGAGCAGAATGGTTTGAAATGAGCCTCAGCTCTCGGCTTCAGGTTATGTGAATTCACACGTCTTACCCACATCTTGCCTGACCGTTTACAAATTAAAAAAATGCAGATACCCATGATGGTCATATCTTTTGATAATATAGTTGACCCAGATAGACAACTGACGACCCCCCCCCCCCCATATGTTATTGTTACCAGCTCCTCTATCCACCTATCCCAGATTGTTGTTGTTGTGGTTTTTTTAACTTGTAAATTCTGTTCACAAATGTTCCCACCCATACATTATAGCAGAACTTGAGGTGCTTCATGATAATTGTACTAAATTTGATTCGGTATTGCCATGTAAATATCTACTACATATTCATTCAGTAGACGATGGAAGATCCATTTGTACTCATGGAAGTGCTTCCTGTTCGAATAAATGTTTGTTTTCTTTATTTTATCTAAAGAAAAACTAGCCTTACTCAAACTTAGTGAGGTAGTCTTGCCACTGCTGTTCCGTGACTAGGTCACGTGACGTTTCCTTGTGTATCTGTAACAGACATTACCCAGTAATTAAAGTGGCATAGTCCGATAAAAGCATCACCGTTACAAAAGCAAATCACTTGTCTGGATTTGAACCTACATGTCCAACCTAGACACCGGTGCACTTATTAAGCATTTGGTGCTCCATAGAAGGGCATAGTAAGTAAATGTAATATAACCTGGCACTGCTGAAGTCTATGGGGGTCAGAGTTTTGACAAGCATGTCAAACTTATTTTGATCATGTTTACACTTCAAATATCTTTTGAATTAGTCGTTTTAAAGCAAAGTTACTTCAAACTAAATTACGGTTGATTATAATGATCAAACTAATATATTTATCTAAAACAATGACAAACTCAAAGCCATCGGACAACTTTAAAGGAGACGTCGGATATGGTGCAAAGTCACCAGCAGGCAGTTCGAATTAAAAGGAACATGTGAAATTTGTTTAATGCAGTTTGTCTCAAATATATATTTATTCATCATCAGGCTTCCATTTATTTCTATTATTCAGTGACTAAAATAAAATTGAAATCAACAATTGATATGAATCAAACTTATATTAATATATGTGAACTGGATCATGACGCCAGACATACATTTCCATAATGTCAGACATAACATGTTCATGGTGTCAAACAGGATGTGATGGCCGAATCGGTAGAGCGCATGCTTCTAGTGCGGAAGGTCAGGAGTTCGAATCCCAACCGAGTCAAAGTAATAACTTACCAAATTTATACTCATCACTACTTAGCCTGGTACTCTGCATTGCTAGGATACAGCAATGACTGGTTGGCTCAGTATCAGGATAGTGTGACCGAGTGGGAAATCGGGTCATGGTGTCAGCGGCCTTGTCTCCCAGTGTGGCAGCACTATACATTCGCTATTGAATGCGCACTGTAACAAGTCGGTACCCGTCCTAATATGACCTTGGTTGTTGCCAGGACGTAAACCCCCAATACACAAACAAAATGACGGTATTAAAGGCACACCATACCCTGATGACGCTAATCATGATGGGATGTGACCGGATGTGACCGGATGTGACCTACCCGTCCTAGGAGGTGCCCCAGTGAGGAGGCCGCCTCCAGGTCAATCAGACGGCCCTGCATCTGGGTGCCGAGCAGCTCCCACGAACTCATGTCTTCCATGGCGACTGGAGGAAGCAGGGAGGCGCAAAGTTAGCAGCAAGGTCACCCACAAGGTCAGGGAACAGATCACCAGCACGAGAACTGAGAAAATGGGTTGGGGGGTGCGGGGGGGGGGGGGGTGAGGGATCACCCGCCATTCCAAGGAAAAGCCCTCTGGAACAAGCTAACTGATATGCCTCTCATGAGTATTGGGATACACAGAGGTCAAATCGTGTATTTTAGCACCAGTTTATATATATGAAGAGCTCAGGCGCAAAACCCAAATCGATTTTAGTTGTTCTCTATAAAATAGAATTTGTGAATTAGTTGTCTCGCCGTACATGTAAAGTCTATCAATTTCATATTGGGTAATGCATTACGTGGACATATATTCATTGGTTTCATTCGGTTGGGTCAGATGGGTATATATTATATATATATATATAGGATCGATAAAGGTATCCTTTACAGTATTTCTCTTATTTCAAGATTACTTACAGTTGTATATATATTCTGAAAGACATTTAATGAAGATATTTAATGGAAATATAACTAGTCAATGGCTGTGGATGTATATCCAGCATCTTATGACTCACTCATGCCATTGTATGTATATTTCCTTACTCACGTCACGACTCACTCACATGACTCATTTATGTGTAATTCAGTCATGACTCATTCATGTTATGACTCTCTTAGATTATGAGATGGCTCACTCCCATTTGCTATGTCTGATGTTGTGACTCACTCATGTCCTGATCGGAATACACGGTATGTGACTCACTCATGTTGTGCTTCCTATCCAGACAATAAGGCTCTGGCACACTTCCTGCTTGGATCGAATTCACCAGTTTTAGTGCGTTGAATTCTAGCAACTGGCGTTCTAGGGAGATCTTCTCATCGTGAGATAGCTTTGCGAACAACATGAAAAAATACTTGCTGCTAGTGATTTCTGAATTAACATAATTATAGTGTACTTCTTACGAGACTTTGTGAAAGTCTCGTCTTAAGGATGTATGTGGATATCAAAGGTGTAATAGGCCTGTCACCCTACGACATACCGAGCTAACGTGAGACGATGTAGGTGAATTTTGGTCCTTACGTTGAGGTATAGCGGGTTACGTCATGCTTACGTCAGGCAGACGTCAAGTTATGTCAAGATACGGCAGGTTACGTCGAGTTACGGCAGCGGGCGTCAAGGTTTTGGACATGTCCAAAACTTTAAACGTAGCTCGAAGTGATGCAGTTACGTTGGAATGATGTTACACTCACGTTACGCCGATGTTAGGCGTGCGATAGAGGTGCGTCGGCTACGTTAGATCAACTTTGCCTTACGTCAGAGTGACACACAGGCGTGGGAACTTGTGGTCCACGCTAAGACAATGTGGGGTTAATGTATCGCAACATAGGTCAAACGTGTCTGTGACGCATGCCTAACATAGCTCAAACGTTTCGTAAACATGTCCTGACGTCATTGACGAACATCTAGTGTGCGCATAACGTTTGTGACGTCCTTCTAAAGTTGTCAAACGTATTGTGAATGTGGTGTGAACGTGTTGCTTTCGAGTATATAAAGACGTACATCAAGCACACCCTGCCAACATGCTGGCCATGCTGGACTCATGTCAGCGCGACGCTAGTCTCTCGGTGGGGCGACGTCGACTCACTTCGGGAAAAACGGTCGAGTCGGACGTGGCTAGGCTGGCATCACGCGCGCTGGAGTTTCGCTAGCCTGACATTGACACAATTAATTATTCCGTTGTCCTCACTCGTTGAACCACGTTATCACTACGCTATACCGATGTTACGCTCACGTCAACTATGTGGCATTGACATCCAACTTGGCCCCGTATTTGCATATTACGCTGAGAATTTCAACATGTAAAATATATTTTCACCTTGTCCCTATGCTGGCGTGTTACGCCGTAGTGTGACAGGGCCATAAAGGAGTTCACTTTGCTGGTTAGGGAGTTGCGTCTAGTAGTAGTGAAAGCACCAATATTGTTCCATTTTAGGCTTAGTAGAATTTTCTTTTATTCATTTAGTAAAATTCCAGTTGAATAATCTTTTTTCATCATCGAGGCGCTTAACAATTATGGGTTTTAGGCTGGTTTTGGGGTGGTTTTTTTCCTCAAATTTAATTCCAACATACATTTTGCAACTGATGCCTCATCAAATAGGAAAAATCTAAGATGGCCCCAATGAAGGGATACTGGGTCAATTTAACAGAACCTGTTACTGCTGAAACCTGTGGTGTCAGAATTTTGACACACCTGCCAAAGTTAATTTGATATGTTTTTGCTTCGCGTTCTTTAGAAGTTAGCCATCTAAAATAAAAGCAACTTACTCGCATCGTCTGCTCGCCGTACTTGACGATGACGCTGAGTTTGTCGTCTGCCGAGGTGACCTTGAACACGTAGTTCACCATGCCATGACCTTCAATGTGATGTACCCTAACGCCTTCAGGGTCGTCACGGATGAACTGAAAGCAGGCGACTGACTTGAGACCGGAAATAGTGATGGACAAACTTAGCTTCCATATATATATATAAATATGCTGCATAAGAATTATACAAGTATAATAACCCAGAATTCTATACTCACTCCTAACACCCACCCACCAGCAATTGGGTGGTTGAGCCTCGGGCTCCTCATCTACTGCTCAGGCTTCAGCTCTGATGGTGGCGCCACCGCTAGCCTGCTCACTATCCTACTCACTTACCGCCGACAATTTTGTTTGTTCCTCTAACCTTCTTCCATGCGTTCCTCTTGTTCATTATGTAGGTAAGCTATTATATATATATATATATATATAATGTGTATATATATGCATAGTCAAGTCATAAACTTTTCTAAACCGAAACACTCACCTATATTTGATCCTACATATCTACCTTAGATACTGGTGCATTTATTAAGCCTTTGTTACTGCATTTGAGGGAATACTAAGACAATTTAATAGAACCTGGTAATTCCAATGGTGTCAGAGTTTTGACGCGCTTGCCAAAATTAATTGTTTGTTTGCACTTCAAATATCCCCAAAGTCAACCATTTAAAATAAAGGCTACTTTAAACTATGGTAAATTAGATTGCAATGTTCAATCTAATGGATTTATCTCAGAAATTCGCAGAAACTCAAAACTATAAGGGATTGATGATGATGATGATGCTGGAAGGAAGGAGGTCCTCTTCACCATGTGGAAACACCTTTCAGTCGCTGGCGTCACTAACTTAAAAAAAAAAAGTACTATACCTGTATTATTATTATTATTATTATTAATATTATTAAGTTACTATGCCTGTAGAGCCTGTACAGACGGGTTGTCATTGGCGAAGTCAGTCACCATCTGTTTGAAGTCCAGTGAGGCGGCCATGGCGGTGTTATGGACAATCGTGAGCACCGGAAGTGGAGCAGGGTTGTCGTCTGCTTGCAAAGCGATGTGAATATAAAAAGGAATGAAAAGAAGAGCGAAGACATCTTCTTTCAAGTAAATGAACTAAAGTCTAAATACCTCAATGTTAGTCGTTCCCTTTCATTATATTATTCTCGTATAATTGTTTTACAGCAAATATATATATATATATATGTATATAAAGATGTACATGCATATATCATATTATATGTAGTAGGCTGCACTGCCTATCAGACAAGGACCCACATAGACAGGTAGCTATGGCTATGGTGATTACATCAGGGAGCATAGATAGACTAATGGTTAGGACACTAGCTCCAGAATGGCAAGAAGCATCAGTTTGAATCTTACTCTTCATATAATGTTCCCTTTGTTTTCATCACCCCCCATGACATTGGTTCCATGACCAGGATTCTGTACAAGCTACGTGCTGTACTGTTGGTTAACCTACCATGTGTATGCGTAAAGTGCATTGACTTGACGTGTGTAATCGTAAAGATTTAAAAAGGTCTTCTACATGCTTACCTTTTAAAAGATGTCTAATAATTCAAGGGGGACGAGTGTAGTAGTCTCGCAGCCAAGATACCACATATATAGGTAGATGTGGATATGGTGATTGCATCAGGGAGCCTATGTAGTCTGTTGGTTAGGACACTAGCTCAGGAATTGCAAGAAGTGTCAATTCGAATTTTATTCTAGGCGTAATGTTCCCTTTGTTTGCATCACCCCACTAGATAACTATTCTCTGAGAGTTATATCTGACCTAATCTAGGCTCGAGGGCCTCTCTGGGGATCAAAGTGCTACTTTAAGGGGATGTCACACTACGATGTATAGCATTAGCGTATGGCGACGTATGGGATTTTCGACCAACACATCGGCGTAAGTCGTCGTACGGTATGTATACCTTGGGCGTACGTCGGGTACGTTCCGGGTACCTCGTTATATGTCGTCTTACGTTGGCGTGCGTCAAGGCTCCGAAAAATTTTCCAACATGTGTCAACATGTGGCTTGTACATTGAACATACGCGTGTGTACGTTCGAGATACATCAGCATACGTTGGGAGTATGTTAGGGATATGTTGGAATACATTGCTGCATGTTAGCTGTACGTTCAGCCGGTGGGAACGTGCAGTCCGCATACAGTACGCGTACTGAAAACGGATGCATAACGTACTCCTAAAGTACTTCGAACGTATGCCTGCCGTATCTCCAGCGCACTTAACATTTACGCTGTACTTCTAGCGATGGAGTAAACCTTTTGCGAACGTTTTGTGAGGCACATGAACACTCTCAGACGCTAGCAATAGGTCAGAAATACGTTCTGCATACATTACGTACGTTGTGTGTATGTTGTGTGTATGTTGTGTGTCTGCCCATTTTTATCCCCCACCCCTGAAAAGTTTGACGAATGCCGATGTACTGGCAAATTTTCTAACATTGAGCATGCGCTGACACCGTACGTCGTAGTATGACAGGGCCTTTAGGGGTCAGACGCTTCTCAGCTGGTAGAGTGACAGACACCCGAGAACCCTTGCTCAGATTGTTTGTTTCTTGTAGTTTGACGTCCTGGCAACATATAAGGTAATATCAGGTCGGGTACCCAGTGCGCACTCATGGGGACTTTATAGTGCTGCCCCACTGGGAGACCAGGCCACTGGCACGATGACCTGATATTGCACTTAGTCACATTATCCTGACACTGAGCTAACCAATTCTTGCCCTATCCTAATAATGCTGAGCGCCAGGCTAGGAACTGACACGTATCAATATTGTTAGTAATTGGTTTGAGTCGACCGGGAATCGAACAACCGACTTTCCACATGATTCAAATCTAGGTTAGTGTTTTGGTTTTCAAATTTGATGCTTTCATCGGAGTATGCAGCTTTAAATAAACTTGTTGGTCATGTTACTGCCCACTCAAATCCACGAAGACGGCACAGAAATACACGAAGTTGAATAGAAATACTTAATAACTAATACACCACACATCTGCCATGATATATATATGGTTAGTTTCAGTTGAACCGTCGTGTAAGGGATAGAAGGTAAAACCACGTACAGGCAACTTAGCACATTAAAAGTGTGGCCAGCACACGCCTTGCACTCACCTGTAGTGTGGCGTGGACCTTTGACTCGAACTGCCGCCATGTACTGGAAATGGTCTCTGCTGTCAGGATACCGTATATCCACCATTAAACACATTGCCATCTATTCTTTCCAAGCAGCCTAAGTTAAAGTTGCATAGAGTTACAATAACTTATCAAATTGATACTTGTCGATACCTAGCCTTGTGCTCAGCATTAATATGATAGGACAAGGCCTGGTTTGCACAGTATTAGGATAATGTTCATCATCATACTGTCGGTCACGATGCGACAAAGACTGCTTTCATTACTTGACTGCCGCTCTCCATTTAGCTCTCTGCTGTGAGAGTTGCGTCCATGAGTCGGTCTTAATGTCTCTCAGCTTCAGGTTTCTCTTGATGGTATCCCTGAATGGAGACGGGGGCGCCCTTCTTTCTGTAGCCAGAAGATAGTTGAGAATAGAGGATCTGCTTTGGTAGCCTGTCTGATGACATCCTCATGAGGTGTCCAGTCCACCGGAGATTCTTTTTGATCAGAAGATCTTCCATAGAGGGCAGCCCCATCCGTTCGAGTATTTCCTTATTCGTCACTTTGTCCTTCCAGGTTAGCCTCATGATTGAACGCAGATGTCGCATCATGAAGGCATGCAGCTTTTTCACCTGCTGTCTGTACACTGTCCAGGCCTCGGCTCCGTATAGTAGGGTGGATAGCACGATTGCGCGGTAGATCTTACCTTTGACCCGAATGGACACATGGTGGTTGTTCCAGAGTCTCTGGCGTAGTCGGCCAAAAGATGCGCTAGCCTTGGCCATCCTCCTCTGTATCTCAGCATCAATGCGTCCATCACTTGATATAGTGCTTCCGAGATAGGTGAATTCCGGAACAGAGTTCAGCTTGTTTCCGTCAACCATGATCTCCTCCTCTCGGGTTCTTGTAGAGTTGGGTTGGTACAGCACCTCCGTCTTCTTGATGTTAATTTTCAGGCCAAACTTCTTTGATGCATCGGAGAAAGCGTCCACTATTTTCTGGGTCTCTTCAGCAGAGTGGGCAACCAGTGCACTGTCATCTGCGAATAGTAGCTCTCTCACCAGTATCTGAGTAGTCTTGGTCTTCGCTCTGAAGTGTGCGACATTGAATAGGTCAGCGCTCTGTCTGGACTGTATATAGATGCCATCCCCCATGTCTCGGAAAGCCTCATCTAGCATTGCTGATAGGAAGATGGAGAAGAGCGTGGGGGCCAGTACACAACCTTGCTTGACCCCATTGGTAACCCCGAACGATTCCGAGACTTCCCCTCCAGCACTAACGTTCGCCATCATTCCTGTATGTAGAGCCTCGATCATAGTTGTGAACTTCTCTGGGCATCCGTACTTCCTCAGTAGCTGCCATAGCCCGGTCCTCCCGACTGTATCAAATGCCTTAGTGAAATCGACAAATACCATGTACAGTGGTCGGTCCTGCTCAATGCACTTTTCTTGTAGCTGTCGGAGACAAAATATCATATCCACAGTGCTCCGGTTACCTCTGAAGCCACACTGTGACTCCGGAACTACACCAGGTGTTATGTGAATAGATATCATATCCACAGTGCTCCGGTTACCTCTGAAGCCACACTGTGACTCCGGAACTACACCAGGTGTTATGTGAATAGATAGTCTGTTGAGTAGGATCCTGGCGAAGATCTTCCCTGCTATGGAAAGAAGAGAGATTCCTCTATAGTTCCCACAGTCTGTTCGATCACCTTTCTTGTAGATGGTTGCAATGCTGGCATCCTTCCATGCTTGGGGTACAGAACCCTCCTCCTAGGCATTGGTGATTAGTTGGTGCAGTCTGTTGAGCAGATTGTCTCCTCCATGCTTCCATACCTCGGAAGGAATTCCATCACCCCCAGGTGCTTTGCCATCTTTCAGGCTGGCGATTGCTCTAGCCATCTCATCCATGGTTGGAATCTCATCGAGGCATGTTTTGGTAATGCGCTGCTGGATGTTGTCCAGAACTTTGTGATCTATGTCACCAGGGACGTTGAGTAGCTTCTGGAAGTGTTCGCTCCATCTTGCCACAACTCTCTTGCTGTCGGAAAAGGTCTCCGTTCCATCTGTTGATTTCAGGTGAACAGGTCCCTTCTTCACGTTAATGTTACTGTGTGGCATATCGGGTCATGGTGCTGGTGGCCTGGTTTCCCATTGGGGCAGCACTATAAAGTTGGCATGAGTGCACACTGTCACAAGGCGGTACCCGTCCTGATGACCTTCGATGTTGCTAGGACGTAAAAGAACAAACAAACAAAGTTGCATAGACCGACGGTTTTGAATTCTGTCTTTTTTGTTGTAAATATATATATATTAAGTTGAATACATAATCTACCTTACTTTAGTTTGAAGTAACTTTTAATTTAAATGGCTAATTTCTTTTGAGATATTCGAAGTGAAAACATGCTAAATGGATTTTGACATGCATGTATGCATTCTGACACTACAGGCTTCAGCAGTGGCATGCTCTATTAAATTGACTTCATAGTCCCTTCTATGTAGCAACAAAGGTTTAATTAATAATAAGTTAGAAAATGTTATGTAGGGAGCAGGCCGTAGCTCAGGCGGTAATGTGTCCACCTCTGAAGGTGTCACTCATCCAATCGATCCTTCTCAGTGGACGGACCCCTTTTCAGTTCGGGCTATTTTCCATTCCAACCAGTGGACCACAACTGGTTCATCAAAGGATGTGGTAGGTGCTGGCCTGTCCTGCTTATCGGAAAGAGCAGCCTATGTGGTGGCAGCGGGCTTCCTCCAAAGAAATATGCCAGAATGACCATATGTTTGACATCCAATAGCTGATTATATGAAAATTAATGCGCTCTAGAGGTGTCATTAAATAAAACAAGCTTTACTTTTAGAAAATGTTTGCCGATTTAATTGGCTGGTTGATTTGGGGAGGGGGGGATCTCGTTCATCTTACCAAGTAACATATTCATTTGTGGCAATGCTTTGCTCTGTATTTTCCTTTAACTGTCTATGCTAGCTGGGACCGCACTTTATTCCACAGGGGGGCGTTTACTACCGGGAACATGGTCGAGCTGATGGCCGAGATTATAGTATATCAAAGATCTAGGTCAGAGTGTTCTTTTGTAAGAAGAGGCCGACTGCCCACTAGCACTGCCTTCATCTGTCATCTGCCTTTATTTTGCGTCTGTCTTAATTTGTTGTCTTCTTTCGTTTGTCGTCTGCCTTTAATTGTTGCCTGCCTTAATTTGTCGTCTGCTTTCATTTTCCGTCTGCCTTTAATTGTTGCCTGCCTTAATTTACGCCTGTCTTCATTTGTCGTCTGCCTTCATTTGTCGTCTGCCTTCATTTGTCATCTGCCTTCATCTGTTGTAATCCTGTTAGTTCTATAGGTTTCATTCACACAATGAATAAATAGTCTGTTGTCACAGATAACTAACTATTTCCTCCACCAACCCGCCCTCTGGTAGCAGTGGAAGAACTAACATAGACGATTTCAACAGCCAACCTGCCCTCTGATGATATCGACAAGAATTTATGTTCTGGGTAGGACTTCAGAACTAATGCAATGAATGGCACCCAAATCCCCGAAGCCGGCACAGAAATACACGAAGCTGAATAGAAATACTTATTAGATAACAAACAATCACAAACCATCAAAAACCGAGACTCCCGATCTGAAAACATAGAACAATATACATGGAAAAAAAGGGAGACCCTGAAAACACCCTGGGGAAAAACCCCAGAAGGGCATGTGATAGGTCACGGCCCACAAACTGGGCTGCCCCAAGGGGGTAATCTGGACCACCCTCAGTAGATAACGAACAGCTAGAAACTACGTACAAGCCTATAAATGTAGAGTAGGCTATTTCATAAGTGGTAGTAAAACCAAAACCAAAAAACCAAAAAACTAATATACTATTCGCACCCACTACAAGGGTGATAAGAAAATAAAACCAATAACACGTACACTTAGAACTAAAACCATTAGCTATCTAACGGTTCTTCCCTATTTCAGATCGACCTTGGATAGCCAAACCCAACACAAAACAAGCTCAAACATCTATGAGCCAAGAACACACTTAACTATGCCTAACAGCTACCTAGCAGTCCTTCCCTATTTCGGATCGACCTTGGATAGCCAAGCCGAACACAAAACAAGCTCAAACATCTACAGATACTAAATAATTACCATGTACCTGCCATTGTGTGAGAAACAAAAACATCTTATCACCTCCTACTGTGTGATAAGATTAAACCACTACTACAACTGGCCAGCATTGAAAACAAGCCCGAGCACTCAAGCTTACATGCTATGGACAGTATAAACACAGCATTAAAAATATTTAATTAAAAATTAATACACCACACATCAAACTTAGACTATACAGACTGTCAATTTGCAATTATAAGATGGCCGGAAGACCAGTGCTGCGGCGCTGACATTTCCATTTGCATTAACTGCAGTGACTGGTATTGTACGTTATACAGCAGGAGCCACTCCCTTAATTCTACAGGATCGGTGCTGTAACTAATACAGCACTGATCAAACTTAGATTATATAGACTGTCACTTTCCAATTGTAAGTGCTCCGGTACTGACAAATGTCATATTCATATAAATAAACACCGTACCAAATTGATTTAAAATAAATCAAATATAAGCATATTTTAGAAAGGCAGCGTCTTCAATTCAAGGTCAGCTTAAAGCTAGTCCGATGAAAACATCGATTTTTCAAAACCAAACCAATTATCTAGATTTGATTCTACATAGCTAACTTAGATACTTGCAAACTTATCAAACAGTTGTTGCCACATAGAAGGGAACACTAAAACAATTTAAGAGAATATGTTACTGCAGAAGCCTATGGTGTCAGAGTTTGGGTGTGCTTGCCAAAATTAATTTAGTATGTTTGTACTTCAAATATCTCAAAACTTAGCAATCATCCTAATATATTTATCTCAGAAAAGGACAGAAACTCTAAATATATCGAACCATGCAACTTTAATCAATGCATTCTTGGTGGTAAGTTGCTTGCCTATGTCCACATTTATATGTCGAAAAGCTAAGCTCTCGGTTTAGAAAAAGAGTTACTTTGATGATCAAATTTTCTTATTTTAATTATGCTTTCATTATTTAGTAAAGCCAATATACAGTGTATGGTCATGCAGGATGTGGTGAGTCATGGTAGTCGTGGTAGTCGTGATACTCATGGTAGTCATTGCACTCATAGAAGTCATAGTAGTCGTGGCTTATGCAAAAACTGTTTCAACCGAACGGGATGGGAGATTTGGGAGAACACATGCAGAAAAATCGTGGGATCAAACCCCAGCCGAGTCAAACTAAATATTGACCAAATAGATGTTGTTAGGAAAGATAGCCACAGACAATCAATGTCACGGTTTTTGCCACATCCATGCTGCCACCATCGAAATGGAACTAGTCGACCCGCCACCTACCGCCTCACGCCAGAACCAAACTTGCCAAGCGTCCCCCAGCTCTCTCCAGAGGTGTCGCCACTCGTCTGGGCCCCTCATACATGACATCTGGTTTGATTGATTGATGGGTGGTTGCATAGGCCAAATTCACGGCAAGGGGATGACATCAGGGCCCGTATGCATGGAGCGGTGTTGGCGGCGTGTGGTGTTAAGCCGTAAACACCGGGTAGCTATCACCGGTTATCAGATGCGTCGCAAACTATGTCACACCATATGCATGAGGACCTAAACGGTTTGTGTTAGCTAAACGTGAAGTTATTTATAGATTTGGGAAATCCCTCGATTCGACAATATGAATAACGCCACCAATGCAGCGGTGGCGGCGTTAATATCGGTTTGAATTTAGGGCTAAAATGATCAAATTTCACTTATTGCGTATGTAATTCTGTTAAATATGATAGCATTGAATAGATTTGGGCCTAATATATAGCCGCCGATTCGGCGGCGGCGATGTTAGTTTTGTTGATGTGAGACAGTATGGATATCGACGTCGAAGCGGCGGCGGCGATTTGTTTTGTTTAAATTTGTCAATTCGACAGTATGAATATCGCCGCCAATGCAGCGGCGGCGTTAATATTGCTTCGAATTTAGGGTTAATTTAATGAAATTTCACTTATTGAGTATGTAATTCTGTTAAATATGATAGCATTGAATAGATTTGGCTCTAATCTAACACTAACACCACTGTAAACCTGCTATGGGCTGGGGTTAGAATCTCCGACTTTAATCTCGCGGTGTTGGCCTAACACTACCCCATGCATAGCAACTTTTCGGTGCTAAACCAGAAATCCCGCCCTAACCCCGGTTTGGCTCGCTAACACCGCTCCATGCATACGGGCCCTGGTGTTCTGACTAGGCGGAAAGGTTTGTTTGTTGTTGTTTTACATCTTAGCAACATCTAAGGTCATATCAGAATGGGTACCGACTTGTGACAGTGCGCACTCCTGGTGATTGTATAGTGCTGCCTCACTGGGAGACCAGCCGACCAGCACCATGACCTGATATCCCACTCAGTATCAATTTTTAAGTCATTGGTTTGACTCGACCAGAGTTCGAACCCACGATCCTATGGTCTACCAAGACGGGAGACGGACGCTCTAACTCATTCGTCCATCCGGTCTGGTTGGGCGGAAAGGGTTTGTTGTTGTTTGTTTGTTGTTGTTTTACGTCCTAGCAACATCTAAGGTCATATCAGGACGGGGATGAGTCGTCCTTTTACTTAAAGCTGCATAGACCGATTTTGAGTTTCTATCATTTTCTGAGATAATTATATTAGGTTGATCATTATAATCTACCCTACACTACGCTTCAAGTAACATCGATTTAAAATGTCTAACTTTGGATATATTTGAAATGTAAACATACCAAAATAACTTTGGCATGCTTGTCAAAACTCTGTTCTGTAGTTTTAAAGCTGCACAATCCGATGAAAACATTAAAATAAAATAGAATTTAAGCACTGATCTAGATTGTATTCTACATATCTAATTTAGATACTAGGGCACTTATTAAGCATTTGTTTCTGCTTAGAAAGCAATACTAAGTCAAATGAATAGATCATGTTGCTGCTCAAGCCTATGTGAAAGTCGTGATGTGCACAGGTGCATGTCAAATTAATTTGGCATGTTTGCACATCAATTATCTCCAAAGAAGACATTTAAAATACAAGACATTTCAAAATAAAGAAATACAGATTATATTGATCAACCTAATATATTTAACATAAACTATTAGACAGAAACCCAAAACCATTGGATTATCCAACTTCACATAGGGTTTAACTAAACAAGTGTCCGCGTGTGTGTGTCATCCCACCAACCTCAGAGGAACATCTCAAATCATATCTGGATGGGGCCTATTTGTGTATATACATAATTGTAGACACGTGGCTCGTATATATAAATGTAGACAATACATGTATGTGCTAACCTAATGTAGAATGTCAATTTGATATCAGCAACGATGTCGTATTATGACTTACCCCCCCCCCCCCCACCCCCACCCCCCACCCACACCCACACCCACACCCCCCATCATCTCCGGCTCAATGTTCGTGGAATCCGGGTGTGGCGTGCTATATGATTATATATACCACATGCTATTTGCTTGTGTAATGACCCTTGCCCTACTCGACTTAAAGTTTCATAGTCCGATTAAGCGTCACATTTTTAAAACCAAAGGCTTCACCCAGATTTGATTCTACATATCGAAATTAGATACTGATGCCCTTATTAATCATTTATTGCCTCATAGTCAATTTAATCAAACCTGTTACTACATAAGTCTATGGCATCAGAGTTTTGGCATGCTTGCCAAAATGAAATATGCATGTTTGCGCTTCAAATATCTCCAAAGTTAGTAATTTAAAATCAAAGTTCCCGCAAACTGAAGTAAAGTAGATTAGAACAGGTGGTGGTAGCGACTACGCTGACCCCTGTTTGCTAAGAAGTAAGTAGCAATAGGTGGCAGCACATTAGCTGGAGAAGTCCCCAGGATGGACTGTTCCACCGATGGCTAGCACCCTTGAGGGAGGTTACGCGCTACCCGGTGGGCAGTGACAGGTCGCTTCTAGTCTGACTTCGGTGGAATAATGGAGTACCCTGGGATTTGAAGCAATCTCAATGTTACTCTCTTATTCCTTAAAGTTGTATAGTCCTATGGTTTTCAGTTTACACAATTTTTCTGAGATAAATATATTAAGTTAGAGCGTCTGTCTCCCGTGCTGGTAGATCGTGGGCACGTGGGTTTGAACCCTGGTCGAGTCAAACCAATGACTTAAAAATTGATACTTGTCGCTTCCTAGCATGAAAGGGTGAGAAAGAAGTATAGTGGAAGAGAGAGCGAGAATGTGAGAGAGAAGGGGTGAGGAAGAAGGGGGTAGAGAGGGAGGGCAGGGCAGGGGAAGAGGGAATGAGAGGGAGAGAGAAAAGGAGAGGGGGAGAGCAGGAGAAAAACATGAGAGGAGGTGGAGAGGAAGGGATACATAGGTAGAAGGGTGAAAAGAAGAATGGAGGGTTGGAGAAAGAGAGTGGAAGGGAGAGAGACAAGTACACGCGCAGTAGCGATAAAGCCACCAGCCACCAGCCTTACCAATGCACTTATCCCACTACCGTAGTCCACATGTAACAGCATCCAATCATTACTTCCAGGCTGACTTGTTGCACGCATGCTGTTTTTACTGCCGACCTTTTGGTCGTTTCCCGGATGTGTGGGCATCGCCCTCCTAGTCATATCCGGGACAGGACCCCCTTAAACATGCACATCGGGAGTCTGGTGCACTAACAACTCACCAACAAACACTGGCGTTGACGTTAAACGGTATCTATGCATATACATATATATATATATATATATATATATATATATATATATAATATATAATATATATAATTATATATATAATATATATAATATATATATAATATATATATATAATATATATATAATATATATGTAATATATATGTAATATATATATATAATATATATAATATATATATATGGGGCTGAATGCTGTGTGTATAGGTGGCGCCAGTGGTGGGAATCGGAACAGTCATCTGCTATATTTACTCTCCCATAATTCATTATAGAGCACATATATACATACATATGCATACACATGTTTACATATACACATGTATACCTATATACACATATACATATTGCATATATATATACACACACACATACACAACATTCGGCATGTGTACCTTATTATCACTAACACGGTGGCAGAATCGGGAGAGCGCAGGCTTTCCCGTGTGGAATGCCTGGTCGAGTCAAACCAATGACTTACTTGTCGCTTTCTAGCCTAGTGCTCAGCATTAATAGTATAGGGCAAAGACTGGTTGACTCAGTGTCAGGATAAAGTCACTGAGTGGGATATTGGGTCAATGTCCTGGTGGCCTGATTTTCCTGTGGGGCAGTACTATCAAGTTGCCATGAGTGCACACAGTCACAAGTCTGTACCCGTCCTGATATGACCTAGATGTTGCCGGGATGTAAAACTCCAACAACCAACCATATTACCACTACATGCTGCATGAATGCAGTATGTGCCAATACAGACACGTTATAGCTGAGTCCTTGGTCTGATGGTTAAGGTATCTGTAATCTGCAGGTTGGGAGTTTTAATCCCCTTGCTGTTTTACGTTTTTATTTTAACTTTTTAAAAGAAATATGTTACATTACATCAACTATACTTCTTGTATTAAAGTATATGTACTACACTCTGAGAGATTGAAATACTTTTACTCTCCTTCCTCTCCACTCTCACACAGCCATTTAAAACACAGCAGGAATAACCTGTCTGTTTATGACCTCAAGCACTCTCCATATTGTTAAATAAACAGAACAAAACTAGACAAAGTTGTGCTTGGAGCACAGTTGTCGGAGTACAGTTTCCAGGCCCAGTGGCCTATAACCAAACCACTTTAAAGAAGTGATAAATAGGATGTGATCAAGTTTGCTAAAATCATTGTATTTAGGGCAATGAATTTAAGTTAGATACTATTTCGGTGATCGTTACATTAGGTTTGGTTGGTTCCAGTACACAACAATGATCATCCTCCCCTCCCTCCCCCCCCCCCCTCTCCGCTCCCACCCGCAACACCACCACCACCATGCCGAGCGTGTCGGCCGAATCGATAGAGCGAGGACCGAGCATGCGGGAGATCGAGAGTTTGGTTCCCGATCGAGTCAAATCAATGACTTATAAAATTGATACTTGTCACTTCCTAGCCTGGCGCTTGGCATTAACAGTATAAGGCAAGGACTGGTTAGCTCAGTGTCAGGCTAATGTGACTGAGTGGGATATTGGGACATGGTGCCAGTGGCCTGATTTCCCACTGGGGCAGCACTATAAAGTCACCACGAGTGCACAGTCTCACAAGTCGGTACCCGTTCTGATATGACCTCAGCTGTTATCAGGATGTAAAACTCCAACAACCAACCAACCACCACTATTACCATCCCTAAGCTTATTCCTTATGTATGCATCAATTCATTCATGCATATTACGTAGCACCACTGCATTGTAAGCAAGTGAAGGAATGCTGCGCAAGCCTCGTCCCCGATTGAACTCGGTCACCCGTGAATAATGACTGCCCTTCTGACAGTCACCATTGCGCATGTGCAATTAACACGGTGGCGTGCTTATTTGTGCCCTGAAGGACACTTACTTTGTTTGTTTGTTGTTGCTTTACATCCTAGCAACATCTAAGGTCATATCAGGAGGGGAACCGACTTGTGACAGTGCGCACTCATGGCGATTTTATAGTGCTGTCCTACTGGGAAACCAGGCCGTTGGCACCATGAGCTGGTATCCCACTCAGTCACATTATCCTGACACTGAGCGCACCAGTCCTTGCCCTGTCCTAATAATGCCAAGCGCCAGGCTAGGAAGCGACAAGTATCAATTTGTAAGTCATTGGTTTGACTCGACCAGGGTTCAAACCCACGACCCCACGATCTACCAGCACGGTAGACGGACGCTGTAACTCATTCGGCCATCCCGTCTGGTCTAGGACACTTAATTGTCGACTGTACTGATGGTATGGGTGTATTCGATGACCGAAACTACGTTTGATTTTAACTAGGGTCACATGATGCACGGTAGCTAATCTAGCGCTAAACCTGGGCTCGTATGCATGAACAACTTTTTATTGGCTCCGGTGTTAAGGGTGGCCGGCGGGTTAGCTAACGTCGGTGTTGGAATATGTGTCACAGGAAATGTATGTGACCAAAGCGCGGCGGAGTTAGCTAACCGATGCGTTATTTATAGATTTGGGAAATCCCTCTGAGCCTGTTCCCGACGGCGATTTGTTTTGTTTAGATTCGACAGTATGAATATCGCCACCGATGTAGCAGCGGCCTTAATATCGGTTCGATTTTAGGGTTAATTTTATGGAATTTCACGATTTGACTATGTAATTCTGTTAAATATGATCGCATTGAATAGATTTGGGTCTAATCGGTCCCTAACACTGCCAGGCACCAGCGAGCCTTGTTATTGCTGAGCCTGTTGCCGGCGAGCACCACTATTTTACTATATCGCCGCCAATGTGGCGGCGGCGGCGAGTTTAGTTTACATTCATCGATTCGACAATATTAATATCGCCGCCAATGTAGCGGCGGCATTAATATCGATTCGATTTTAGGGTTAATTTAATGAAATTTCATTTATTGCGTATGTAATTCTGTTAAATATGATCGCATTGAATAGATTTGGGCCTAATCGGTACTTAACACCGACGGTAAACTTGATATGGCCTGGGGTTAGCATAGATGACATTAAGCTCGCGGCGTTTCCCTAAAGCGTCCACATACATACCGACTTTTCGCCGCTAACCCGGAGATCGCCACAAACCACAGGTTTGGAGTGCTAACACTGCTTCATGCATATAGCCCAAAGCCGTGTTTACACGGGGAATTTTGAAGCGAATTAGACAATGCGATTTATATGAAGCGAATTAGTGGCGCGTTTACACGAGCGAGTTTGAAAGTCTGTCGGCGACCGGGAACAAGCAGCCTTAGTTCTGCCTGTAGCCGGCGAGCACTGCTATTTGTTTACTTTACACTCGTCGAATCGACGCCGATGTAGCTGCTACGTTAATATCGCTTGGAATTTATGGTTAATTTAATTAAATTTCATTATTTGAGGATTTAATTCTGTTAAATATGATCGCATTCACTAGATTTCGGCGTAATCGGGCCCTAACACTGCCGGGCACCAGCGATTAGTTACTGCTCCCCCTGTTCCCGGCAGGCACTACTATGTTATACTATCGCCGCCCGGGAACAAGCTGAATCGCTTCAAATAAACCACCTAGCAAGGTGGATTACAAAAAGTGAATCATATGAAGCGAATCAGCCCTAATCCGCCCCAGAGTCCTGTTTACACGGCGAATGTGAGGCGAACTAGGCAAGGCGATTTATATGAGGCGATTTAACTCTCCCGTGTAAACACGGCTCAAGACTAGTAGCACACTCAAACGAAAACAAACACAAAATAACGCAAAACAAAAACGAAGAAAACTAAAACAAAATAAAACAAAACAAAATAAAAGCAAAACACAAAAACACAAAAACACATAAACAAAACAAAACACACACACACCAACAGTATTGGGGTTGTTTGAATCAATACGCTATGCCTAAAGTAAACCAGCCTTATTTTCGTCACGCTAAGCCTCCTTCAGCCTCACACAAAAGTGAGGTCAGGTGTGTGATCTTCTACTCATAAAGTAGGTTGTTTTGAGACCCCTACCCACCCATGTAACCCCCCCCCCCCCACCAGCCCCCACAACATATCTACTTGACCTAGACCATCAAAGAGAATTAGCTTAGAACTAGAAGTACTCAGTTCTTTTCAAACATATTTTGTGTTTGTTCTGAATACAATTTGTTTATTTGACAAAACTGGTCTTTGGCGTTAACATTGAAAGAAATTCCATGATACTTATAGATGGTCACGTGATAATCCTCAGAACATTGTACATTTCATAATAATGTGTATTATTGCTATTTTGGAAGAAAATAATATGTCTTTAAGACATATATTCAATGGTTAAATTGTGTTGAAATCACATTCTATCTAGTGATGTCAATTGCAATACTCGACAACCTACCCAGTTCTATCAAACTGATACGAGTCTGACAAGGTTGGTGTTACATTTTGCTTTATATTTCGCTACGGTTGAATATATTAAAATAATCCATCTGATGTTGAAGCCATTGTGCATCTTAGCTTCGGCCGATAGTCCTCACAGAGCCCCTCGTGCGTCAAATCCCGTATCAGTCAATAACTGCTTAACAATATAAGCCGGCTTGTCATATTAATACTTGAATGAGTGAAGCATTGCTTGGGGGTTTTATGTCCTAACAACATCTCTGACCCCTCCTGGATGAGTACCGATTTGTGACAGTGCGCACTCATAGTCGTTTTATAGTGCTGCCTCACTGGAATACAGTGCAGCTAGTACCATGACATAACATCCCATCGTCCCATTATCCTAACATTGAATCAACCATCGCTTGCCCTATTTCAGTAAGGCCGGGTGCCAGGTAAGGTAGTGACAACTATTCATTTATGTAAGTCTTTGTCTTGTCGACCGGGGATCAAATCCACGACCTCTTGCACGGGAAAGGGACGCTCCAGCTAATAGGAATAGATCATGTCAGACAGGGTTCCCATAATTGGATGATTTCAGCGGAAATAAAAGCGGGAGGCGGTGACGCCACATGCCTGAATCACGGGTCACGTGACGCAGGTGAGCAGGCTGCACCACGTGACCTTCACAGCAGGCAATTGTTACGTGCAAGGTCACATGTAACACGTTTTTGAATACACTAGATGTTGGAGTTGTGATCAACTCACTTGTGTTGTTGCAGTCCTGACAACATGGGACAACATGCCCAGGGTGGGACTCGAACCTACACTTCTTCCATGGAATTGGATGTTGTTTGTTTGGGTATTATGTCATAGCATCATAGATTCACGGTCATACCAGGATGGGTACCGCCTTTTGACAGTGTGCACTCATAACGACTTTATAGTGCTGCCCCACTTGGAGACCAGGCTGCAGGCGCAATGATTCGATTTCCCACTCAGTCACACTATCCCAATACTGGTTGGTTCAGTGTCAGAATAATGCGACTGGGTGGGTAATCAATGAGGTTACACTGCATGCCAAGAGTATGATAACCGATTGGTGCAGCACTATGAGGTAGCCATGAATGCACACTGTCACAAGTCGGTATGACCTTAGGTGCTGCTAGGACATAATCAAGATAATGGCCCCTTTGAACCGAGACCAAACGTATTCAGGTACATACAGGTTGATCCTAACAACGCTCACACCCTCCATGATTCAACCCGATCTCAATATAACAGACGCGGTAGCCGAGTCGGTAGAGCTCGGGCTTCCCGTGAGGAAGGTCAAGAGTTTGATTACTGGTCGAGTCAAAGAAATGAGTTACAAAATTGATCTATGTCGCTATTTAGCCTGGCACTTGGTATTTCTAGCATAGGGCAAGGACTGGCTAGATCAGTATCGGGATAATGTGACTGAGCGGGAAATCCAGTCATGGTGCTGGTGCCCTTGTCTCATAGGGAGGCAGCACTATAAAGTCGTCATAGCTGTGTACTTCACAAGTAGGTACCCGTCCTGATATGACCTTAGTTGTTGCCAGGAGGTAAAACTCCAACAAACAAACTGACAAACCGGACCCCAATAATGCTGAGCACCAGGTTAGGACCTAGACAAAAGATTCACCCGGTACTTGTAGTACACGGGTGAACGACAACGTAGTCTAAATATGGGCAAAAATAGCATTAGTATGGAATAACAAGTAGGATGCTTGGCACCAGTGTCAAATGGTTACTTATATCAGCACAGAGTTGGTGAAATGGGAGAGAATGCAAAAAGACAAGATGGCGGCCAAAGAACGCCATCGATTTCACTTTTAAATTGCATTAAAGTATATGTTTTATTAGATTTTCCAACTCAAAAGTAGCGGGTAAACATTAAGACATATACAAAGAATAAATGTTGCTTCTTAGATTGTGAAATTAGGCTCTCATAAAGACTCAATTCATTAGCCCAATTTTTCGACCGTTTTTATATAAGGCTGGTCTTCACCCCTGTACTGGAAGTACGGGGTGAATCTTTTATCTAGTTAGGTCCATGCAATATTATTTCAGAAGTATGTGATGTGCTCTTACTCTTCTTAGCGAGCTTTCCAGGAATCTATGTATCTTTCATTTAAATTGTATCTAACCATGTCGGTAGGACATCCTTAGCAGGCTGAATTAGGTCGCCATCAATGATAATCTTCCTGACCACATGGAATGGCTGGAAAATAGCTCTGGCTTTCTGTGTGACAGATCATGGGTTGGAACCATGACCACGTCAAACCAATGACTTACAACATAAATACCTGCCGCTACCTAGCCTGGCGCTCGGCATTAATAGGATAGGGCAAGGACTGGTTAGCACAGTGTCAGGATAATGTGACTGTGTGGGATATTGATTCATGTTGCCAGTGGCATGATCTCTCAGTGAGGCAGCACTATAAAGTCATCATGACACTTGACAGTGTGCTGTCATAAGTTAGTACATGTCCAGATATTACCTTAGCTGTTGCTGGGAAGGAAAATAACAAACAATCCTATCGACGTACCTGATGAATTATTCCTACAACTGCCGACAAATAGGTTTTACATAATACCTAGCGGAACATCTTCCCCAGGACTTGTCCTATCCTATTAATGCCGAGCGCCAGGTTAGGTAGTGACAAGTATCAATTTGATTGAGCCAGGATTTGAATGTCCGGCCTTCCACACTGGAAGGAAGCCAGTGCTCATAGTCATACCAATTTGGTCGCTGTGTCCAGGGGGTACTAACATGGCTAGGATAATAACAAGAAAATAAACCTTGCCTGTGGTGAATAATTGGTTGGTTGTTGGGGGTTTATATCCTGGCAACATCTAAGGTCATATCAAGACGGACCGACTTGTGACAGTGCACACTCATGGTGACGTTATAGTGCTGTCCACTGGGGAATCAGGCCACTGGCACCATGGCCAGATATCTCACTCAGTCACATTATCCTGACACTGAGGTAACAGTCCCTGCCCTATCCGATTAATGCCGAGCGCCTGGCTAGGAAGTGATACGTATCAATTTTTAAGTCATCGGTTTGACTAGACTGGGAACTGAACTCTCGATCTCCCGCACGCGAGGCCCGCGCTCTACCGATTCGGCGACCGCACCCTGTGTGGTGAATAGTATTCAGTATTGGGTTACGGTCAGAGATAAAGGGTGAACCAGTGATTGCCTTTGATGGTGTAAAAAGGAGTGATATATGACGGGTGTGCTGAGATGCGGGGGGGGGGGAGGGGGAGGAGGTTAAGGTGAATGTTTGTTTGTTGGTGTTTTACGTCCTAGCAACATCTAAGGTCATATCAGGATGGGTACCGACTTGTGACAGTGACTCTGACTGACTCTTGGGTGGTTCGTAACGTTCACGGATACAGACTGCAGCACTGCAGCAATTTATAATGGCATCGATAAATCGGTCCGTACTTTGGAATGAAGATTTAATTTCAGGTGTGGCGGTTGTAGAAGTGGGGGGGTGCTTTGCAACAATAACAACGAATCATTGGAGCAGTACTGGATCACCGGTCCGATTGTAGCTGTGCACTCGCGACCAGTAGCCGATGGTTCAGGAGGAAGGGAAAGAACAAGTTGGGATCTGCAGGCAAGAACAAAGTGAAACAGTGAAAAAGGAACAGGGCTCCACCCAAGTAAACAACTCCCTGGGAGAAGAACAAAAAAAGGGTAGCATAAAGAAAAGAGAAATGAGGAGAGTTGAGTCAAAGGGCCGTGTCTCCTTGCTCTGTGGTGACCAATCAGAACGCCGGAGACACGGACCGAGTAAGAGGTAGAAAGTGAAATGCCAGCTGGCTCCCCCTTCTGGAACTCTTTTCAGACATTATCAAGGAGGGAGCAGGCCCAGCAGAAAGGAGATAGAAGAGGTGTGGACGAAGTGCAGTCCGGACAGCAAGTGACAGTGCGCATTCATGGCAACTTTATAGTGCTGCCCCACTGGGAGACCAGGCCACAGGCACCATAACCAGATACCCCACACAGTCACATTATCCTAACACTGTGCTAACCAGTCCTTGTCCCATCCTATTAATGCCGAGCACTAGACTAGGTAGTGACAAGTATTCATTTTATAAGTCATTGGTTTTGACTCGGCTGGGATTCAAACTCCTTACCTTCTGCACGGGAAGCCCGCGCTCTACCGACTGAGACACCACAACGGTTAAGGTGAATGTGTGACACAGATTTCGCTCACTGCTTTTTAAAAAGGAATTTTGATGATCTTGAATGAAAGTTATTTCCTTTCTTTTATTTATTATTAAAGGGATTTTGTTTCGTCAACACGTTTGCTATAAATGCAGGTAGGATACACATGCTTATAGTTATAGTACACAACGTGGTGATGTTGAAAAAAAACTCTCTGGCCCCTTATTTTTTATACAAATGAGATAGATACGTGCTTGCAGACAGACACTCCTAATCCAGTAGACCAGACGGGATGGCCGAATGAGTTGAGCGTCCATCTCCCGTTTTGGTAGATCCTGGGATTCGAACCCATGGGTTCAAACCCTGGTTGAGTCAAAGCAATGACTTACAAATTGATACATGTCGCTTCCTAACCAGGCGCTCAGCATTATTAGGATAGGGCAAGGACTGGTTGGCTCAGTGTCAGGATAATATGAATGAGTGGGATATCAGGTCATGGTGCTGGCAGCCTGGTCTCTCAGTGGGCAGCACTAAAATGTTGCCATGAGTGCACACTGTCACAAGTCGGTAGCCATTCTGATATAATGTTAGATGTTGCCAGGACGCAAAACTCCAACAACCTAATTCAGTAACGACTAGACAATAAATACCGACGAAATAGCGAAATAGCGAATGGTAGACAGGAAGTGTGAACACTTATTTGTCTCTCATTTTTGCTTGAGTGCAAGTAAATATGCAACACAAGGAATAATTAGTAGCATGTGGTGAATAAGGGGTCAAATTTCCCTGGATCATCAGCCCATGCTTTTTCTAATCTGTTCTTGAATGAATTTATTGACTCGGCATCAATAACATTTTGTGGGAGACTGTTCCATATATTTATGATCCTGTTTGAGAAACTGTGTTGCCTTAACTTTGAAATGGCTCTGGGTTTTACTAGTTTGAGAGTATGGCCCTGACTGCCTTCTCTTTTATTCAAGGTCACAGGTGAAAAACTGGTTCATATCTCTTTTATCAAAACCTTTCATAATTTTAAATACTTCAATTATGTCACTTCTTTTCCTTCTGTAGGAAAGGGTAGGAAGTTTCAATTCCCTAAGCCGTTGTTCATAGGGTAAGTCCAACGCACAGATACTAATCAATGTGATGTGGGGAGTTTAGGGCGAGGAGACACGAGTTTAAATCGTTGGCGGCGAAAACCACCCACCCACCCGCCCGTCTTACTCTACCTCCGACGTCTTTGTCCCTCGCTAACTGAAACACGTCAGCGATTGTTATGCAAATGAATGACGTAGTTGCGGCGGGTCGTGACCTACTTGGTAGCCGGGGTCTGTCGTCGGGCAGCGCCACTTTCGGCGCGAAGCAAAGGAGGATCTAGTGCAGGTCGAGAGGCTCGTCGTTGTCGTCTGCTTCCTCTAGCTCTGTCCGATTGTCGTCTGCTCGCGCCCACAAGAACCCGCCAAAACTCACAGGTAAGTCGGCCGCGTCCATTTGTGTTGGAATGAAGAGGCTGGGGCTTATTAGGAAGCGATATTCGTGAAGGTTTGCGATGAGAGGCTGACTTGTCCACTGTGTGTGTATGTATGTGGGTGTTTGTGCCCGTATATGGTTCGTCAACGTTCTAGATGTACACGCCTCCCAGTCAAGGGGGGGGGGGGGGGTTCGTGATGGGGGTACTCCGGCGGTAAGTGGTACTGCAGACCTGATTAATTTAGTCAAGGGAGGGGCTGTGGACGGGGTCTACTCCTGCGGTAAGTGGTATTGCAGACTTGATTAATTTAATCAAGGGAGGTGCTGTGGACCGGGTGGGTGATGGGGGTACTCTACAGTAATGGTGCTTTCACATTACGACGGTTCTCGCCAACATGCGTTGAAGTATGTGATTTTTTGGGGATACGTCAGGAAGGGTTACGCGCTTGTTGGTATATGTTGATCTACGGTGACGTTCGGCAGTGCGGGTCGGCAAAGTTTTGTGCTTGCACCAAACTTTTGACGTGCAACAATGCGCGGGTGCCAACTTTAAGGCGATGTTAGGGGCACGTCGAGATACGTTAGACGCACTGGAATAACGTTATGCGAATGCTAGGCACACGCCGCGCACGCGTGAGGCTTGTTCTCACATGTTGCGCCCACATTTTTTTTCTCGCACGTCGATGTATGTTACCACAACATCGGCCGCACGCTACCACTACATTGTGCTGACGTCGAACTTTTCCCAACGTGCCAAAAAGTTTGCCATGTCTCAGGTGATTTTGCGCGTTGGCGGTGCGCCGGCGAGATACGTCGTAGTGTGACAGCACCATAAGTGGTACCGAAAACATGATTAATTCCAGATGTGTCGATGCACCTTATTAACCACACACACACCTTTTTTTTGTTGTTACAAGCAAGTTGTAAATTAGATTTAAATAAAAAATTGTAAAGAGCTTCGGTTGTAACATACGAATATATGTATCTTTTGATGTAGCATGCGTTGCATTAACTAGCTTTGAGTCGATAGCAAATTAAATAAAAGATTCACCCTTCTGGCGCAGTCTGGGTAGGGCACTATGGGTGAATCTTTTATTTAGTGCGGAATGGAAAATATAATATTTCCATCCCACTTCTAGCCCTGCCTCTGTCTCTCTTAGTCGATCAGCCTGTCGATCTGGTACTGTTTCTGCCGCCCCATCTCTTTCGTTCTTTCGTTCTTTCTCCCCATTTCGTTCCCTCTCTTTGGCACTCTTCCCAGTCGCACACTACACCTGCTTGAGTTGACATCGATATCCACATGGTCATTAATAGCGATCTTGGTCTACCCTACTACCTAACCTAGTCTAGCACCAGACCGTCACAGTGTCACACACGTAACTAGATTATTCATAGATGCGAGCAGGTAATGGGAATGTTATAACATGAGTAGACGAACACCTAGTTGGTCTATTTAGCGTTAGCATAGTATGGCGTTGGATGACATAGGTAGGTCTTGTCTGTCAGCTATCACTGTGATGCCATTGTGACATTGTGATGCCATTGTGACGCCATTGTGACATTGTGATGCCATTGTGACATTATGGTGACATTGTGATGCCATTGTGACATTGTGATGCCATTGTGACATTGTGATGCCATTGTGATGACATTGTGATGCCATGTGACATTGTGGTGACATTGTGGTGACATTGTGATGCCATTGTGACATTGTGATGCCATTGTGACATTGTGATGCCATTGTGATGCCATTGTGACATTGTGATGCCAGTGTGATGCCATTGTGATGGCATTGTGACATTGTGATGCCATTGGTGCGACGTTAAACCAGGGTCTGGCTATGTCTGAACGTGTCAGATTGTACTGACCTGTTATGCGTATTTGATTGAAGGGTCTCGAATTGTAGAGACTACATCGTGTTGTGTATTGTGTTTTCCCAGTAGGGAATGGTAGAAGTCTGTTCCATGGATGCTTAGATCGGATAGTACGGTTTTCGTCGTAAGGTCCTCGCACTGCGTATCACATGATTATTTCGATGGATCATCTTGACAAATAGAATAATTATTTGTTTTTTATTCATTTATTTTAAATGTAAATAGGGTGTTGTTCTATGAATTAGCATAGTTGTATGCAGTGTTTGTGACCTGCTCCTCGCGAGTAATTGGGGGGGGGGGGGGGGGGTTACCTCCTAGCAACATAAAGTCATGTTAGCGCGGCCCCTGACCGGAGTATCAGTATGGTGTACACTCCTGATGGCTTTATAATTACAGTGCTGCACCAGCACCATGCCATGATATCACGCTCAGTCACATTATCCTGGCTCAGAACAAACAAACCGGTCATTCCCTATCTTGACAATCAATGGCGACAGTGAGGTGAGGTAGCGACAAACATTAATTTGTACAGCACTGGTTTGACCTGGTCGTGAGCTGCCGTGGATTTAACTCCAGACCTTCCGCACATGAAATGAACGCCAATAGACTTGGTACCATGTCCTGTCCCCCTCCCCATCACACACATGCACACACTCACAAACATTCACACATGCACACACACATGGACACACACACATCACCCTCCACTAGAGCCTACTCAAGTGTTGGTGACGTCACCACACGTCAGAGTGGTGTACATGTATAATCCCATGTCACTCCGTGTCGACGAATGAGCATCCGACATGACACCCGGATCGAACGCCGTAAAAGGCCCACTTCCGGTCACTGGTATCCCTCCGTGGTTGGAGACGGAAGGAAGCATTCGCACACATCCCAAGCCATTTTGTTTCCCCAGGGCTTCCCCAAGGGAGGGGGGGGGGGTGATCTTCCAGCCGAGCAACCAATCTAACATGTTAATTAAATTAAAGTTCATGCTTATGCTAAATACATTATTGTTGCAAGAAATCTGCAATTGAACTCTTTGCATAGAATCCGATATGTCCCTGTATGTATACATATTTGTAAGCATGCATTTTTGTTTTGTTTGTTTAAACTGCATATTGTGCTTTTTGTCAAGATCTGAAGCAACACACAAAAACATCCACCTCATTTCCCCTTCCCCTCTATGGCCCTGCACAGTAGACCGACTTGGTTGGGGGAGGCTAATGAGGTCATGAGATTGGCCTAATTGGTTAATGGGCTCCCTGCATAATGGGTGTTTCAAAGTGAGTGTCCAAAGAGGTGAAGTTATAAATTCACTGGTTATTCTGTATATGCTGTCCCAAATCATTAGCTAATACACCAGTATCTAAGTTGGATATATAGGATCAAATGTAAGTAGTTGTTTTAATTTTGACAAAATTATATTTCATCGGACCATACAACTTTAACATATCTTTTATCATACTTTTCTTTTTTTAATTATAGCAGAAACGATATAAAAAATTAAATAAAGAATTATACAACAATACAAAACAAACCGGTGTGTTCAAAGCTTATTTAGCAGAATTAACCGTTGATTAATCCGGAACCAGCGAATAGCGTTGTGCATGCACACTGGAAGTGTTCATTGTTTGCAGACATTTAATTAATGCTACCAAAATGCGATTTTAAAGTTCGCTTGCTAAAAAGGCTATATTTACCAACCTCAGCTCGGATCTGACCAGTCGGAATTGCCAAACGGGAGAGCGTTGGCTCAATCAAGGACTTAACATATTAATCCTTGCCACGACCTCGCCTGGAGTTCGGCATTAGGAGGGTCACACGGGGACTGGTTGGCTGGCTCAGTGCCAAGATGACGTCACTGGGTGGATATGGTGTCAGTTGCATCGAGTGTGTCCCAGTGGGGGCAGCACTACATAAAGCCGCCATGAGTGTGTACTGTCACAACTCGGTCGTTGTCCTCATATGACCTTAGATGTTGCTAGGATGTAAAACTCCGATAAACTAACCCAAACAGGCTTCCCGCATATGCATACTTTATGTGGCAATTGGTCACTGCCTCGTAGTATAAATGTGTACCCATACCCCCCCCCCCCAACCTCCTCTCTCACCCATCCCCCCACCCCCACCCCACTCCAGAGGTGCGTGTACGTGCGGGTTAAAGTTGCAGGCTTTGAGTTTCTGCCCCCCCCCCCCCGCAACAAATTGTAGACTATATATGTATATTAGGTTAATCATTGTAATCTACCTTACTTTAGTTGATTATTTAATTGTTAATTTTGGAGGTATTTGAAGTGGAAACATGCCGCATTAATTTTAGCGGCCATATTGAAATTTTGACACATTGGCGAGTAACAGGAGGCATGCTAGTGATTGCATAGGTCGTTACCAACGATGCAATACTTAAATGAAGACTTATTATAGAAGACGGGACACACGTGTAATTGCATATTCATGACATTGGCCCGGTGAAATTAATGCACAGGGATTGCCAGTGGCTACATATAAAACAAGTAGTTAATAAGGTCTCATACACGATACTGGCCTACCTCATTAATCACCGGGCGCGGTGGCCAAATCCGTAGAGTGCCGGCCTCGCGTGCGGGAGATCGGGAGTTCGGTTCCCGGTCGAGTCAAACCAATGACTCATACAATTGATACTTGTCACTTCCCAGCCTGCTGCTCAGCACTAATACTAGGGCAAGGACTGGTTAGCTCAGTGTCAAGATAATGTGGCTGAGTGGGATATCGGGTCATGGTGCCCATGGCCTGATTTCCCAGTGGGGCAGCACTATAAAGTCACCATGTGTGTGCACTGTCACAATACCCGTCTTGATATGACTTTAAATGTTGCCAGGATGTAAAACTCCAACAACCAACCAACCAGATTAATCCTAATGGGAATTGAACGTGACATGACAAATAACAAATGACAATCAACTTATATTTTAAAGTGTTAGTGTCCGACTTATAGTTGTATAATCCGATGCTTTTCCGTTTCTGCCATAGTTTTAAATGAATACATTTGATTGATCAATATAATCTGCCTTTCTTTAGCTTGAAGTGACCTTTATTTAAAAGGCTAACTTTGGAGATATTTGAAATGAAAACATGTCAAATTAATGCCGGAAAGCGCATACAAATTCCGACACCGTAAGCTTCAGCAGTAATAGATTCTATTAAATTGACTTTGTATTTCCTTCTATGTAGCAACAAATGCTTAATATGTGCACCAGTATCTAAGTTAGTTATGTGTGATCAAATAACTGTTTTGGTTTGAAAATTTGAATCTTTTATCGGACTATGCAGCCTTAATAAATACTGATGATTGTTGCTATGGCAGGTCGTCGGATTCGAATATATATACAGAGAGGAGAGAGAGAGAGAATGGACAGACAGACAGACAGAGATACTATAAAACTACTACATTAAGGACCAATTGACTGAGTTAAATCAAGCGGCCTAGTGACTCGCTTACTCACCAACTAACAAGACAGGTGAGAAGTAAAAATTGTATATCGTTCATACTATATATGTATAAGAATTAAGAATGAGGTTACGTAAAAATGAGGTTACGTAAAGGTCTCCCTCGGCTATGAGTAGCCAGAAGCTTAGTACCGAGGTAAAATAGTATAGTTATACGAATCTTAGCTGGGTACAGATGATGGATAACTGTTGTTTTCCCGAGGTACAAGCCTCGGATAGTCATGGGCTAGGGCCTGCCCACCCAACCCTGCCACGACTATTACGTTTCCTTGTGCCAAAATGAAAACATTGAAGTATCCATATAAGGTTAAGATCATTTTTATCCTGAATAAGTAGGTAAAGGTTGCTAGCCCACGACCTAGCCCATGACTATCCGAGGCTTGTACCTTGGGAAACCAACAGTTATCCATCATATGTACCCAGGTAAGATTCGTATAACTATACTATATATAGAGAGATAGTTAAAGAAATCAATTTTCTATAAAAACTACTACATTAAGTTCTCAACACGTTGAATGAGCTGAATTGAAACATTCGGTTCACACTCAGCGAAAATGACTCGTATGTTAGTTATAAATGGGTTACTGTGGTTTAGTTAAAGCTGCATAGTCCGATGAAATATCAAATTTTCAAAACCAACCCAATTATCTAGATTTGATTTGACATATCTAACTTAGATATTGATACACTTATTAAGCATCTGTTTCTGCATAGAAGGCAATACTGAGTCAATTTAACAGAACCTGTTACTGCAGAAGTCTATGGTGTCAGAGTTTTGGCAAGCATGCCAAAACTGATTTTCCATGTTTGCACTTAAAATATCTCAAAAGTTTATCATTTAAAATAAAAGTAACTTTGAACGAATGTAAAGTAGATACTAGTGGCCGATCTAATATATTCATCTCAGAAAAAATACAGAAATTCAAAACCATCGGACTTTGCAACTTTAACGTTTTGACGCTGCGTCGACTATGTGTTACTAACACGCACACGGGGTCGCGTGTCTTTCCTACCTCCGGGGCGTGTGTGCAGAGAGCTCAACGGTCAATAAGGGTGGCAACAGAGACTTTTAAGGCAGATCTATGTTAAATTCAGTGCCAGTGTGTCACTTTGAGGCCTTACTGTAACACATGACACACATAGGCTATTCCCGTCCCGATAACCGGACGCGGTGGTCATATTGGTAGAGCGCAGGCTTCCCGTGCGGAAGGTCGAAAGTTCGAATCCAAGCCGAGACAAACCAATGACATACACAATTGATACTTATCACTACCTAGCCTAGCGCTCGCCATTAATAGGATAATAGGATAATGGCAAGGACTTGTTTGCAGATCATAAGGAAACTGTGACTATATCATGTATGGGATATCGGGTCATGGTACCTGCAGCCTGGTCTCCCAGTGGGGCAGAATCATAAAGTCGCCATGAGTCCACACTGTCACAAGTCGCTACCCGTCCTGATATGACCTTAGATGATGCCACGATGTAAAATTTCAGCAACCAACCAAATTGCACTATGAAAGACCAACACGTTATGCAGATGCCTACAGACTCTGCTGTAAGAATTATAGACCCATACGACATGAGTACTGTAGTACAGCAGTAACCCTGAGTGACACGCGACGGGGTCACCATGGAAACGATGTGCACCGCAGACAGGATGTCTCCTTACCTGTCCGACCCCTCGTCTGGTAGGTAAGTCAGGTTCCAGGCTCTACCTCCCCCCTACGAATCACACACACACACACACACACACACACACACACACACACACACACACACACACACACATAGACTGACATTCCTTTGTGAGATGGGGGGGGGGGGGGGTACAACATCAAATAGAAACGGGCGGAATGGCAAAATGAGTTTAATGCCCACTTCCCGTGTGCCAGGTCGTGGGGGTTGGACCTAGTCTAGTCAAACCCAATGACTTACAATAAATTATACTTGTCACAACCTAGCCTGGTGCTCGGCATTACTAGGATGGGGAAAGCAGCAGTGGAATGCGGAAGACCAATTGCCCACGTTTGAAATTTCCCTTATTTAATCAACAAATGAATGTAACAAAACAAACAAAACAGTCCCACTAAGAATCGCTCCAACTTCATGTAGTATCAGATACAACAAAAGATTCCCACTAAGAATCACTCCAACTTCATGTAGTATTAGATACAACAAAATATTCCCACTAAGAATCGCTCCAACTTGATGTAGTATCAGATACAACAAAAGATTCCCACTAAGAATCGCTCCAACTTGATGTAGTATTGGATACAACAAAGGATTCCCACTAAGAATCGCTCCAACTTGATGTAGTATTGGATACAACAAAGGATTCCCACTAAGAATCGCTCCAACTTCATGTAGTATCAGATACAACAAAAGATTCCCACTAAGAATCGCTCTAACTTAATGTAGTATTGGATACAACAAAGGATTCCCACTAAGAATCGCTCCAACTTGATGTAGTAGTAGTAGTATTGGATACAACAAAGGATTCCCACTAAGAATCGGATAGTGATAGGGGTAGTGGCATGAGGAATATCAATGGTCGGCGATTGAGATTTCCTCCATTTAATCAATGAATGCAAAAAAACAACAAACACAAAAACAACAACAGCAACAAACACCAAAGAAGCACTAATGAAATGGGGGGGGGGGGGTAGAAGAAGCGCGTGAAAATCAAAGGTTCGTGAATGAAATTGTCCTTACATAATCAATGAATGTAAAAAAAGCTAAAACTTTTAAAATAACTAAACAAAAGAAAAGAAATGTGGGGGGGGGGGGGGGGGGGGGGGGGGGGTCCGCGTGAAAGCGCAACGCCACTGTGACGGTGAATTCGGACGGGACGCCTTGCTGGTGTGGCGGTTTCAGATCTCCGTGAGTTTGCAGTCTTCGCTCGTGGTTCTGCGCGTGCGTCAAAATCAAAGGCATTTCAGTGTATTCGATTAACCCACTTGGGTGACCCGAGCGACTTTTTTACTCAGAAATGTGCTCATGGCGTTAACTCTTCAATTCGCTAAATATATATTATTGAGCTCAAATACTTTTAGCACATGCCCCTTGTTTTTATCAACTCCACTCGCGATGTTCTATTTGAATTTCTAGCAACTCGGGTGACCCAAGTCGCCCGTGTCGTGTTAGTCGAATATGCGCATGCGCAGAACCCCGAGCGAAGACTCCAAACCCACTGAGATCTGAAACCGCCACACCGGCCCTGATTTGTTTTTGTTTAGCGGAAGTGACGCGTGTTTGCGAGAAGGAGGCTAGGCGCGTGAGTCATACTGCATACTTAGTACTTACTCTAGCATCAGGACATTTCACGGCCCTGCCATACCGTCCTGCGTATGGAACACCGCACCCCTTGTCTTTTTTCCCCTTTCTCATTCTGTTTCTGTTTCTCTCTTTCTTTCTTCCTTTCTTTCTTTCTTTCTTTCTTTCTTCCCTTTTAAGGATCGCCGTCTGCTAAATGAGGTCAGCGGGTCGTTTAATAAGTCGGCGCATGCGTACTGACACACACACACACACACACACACCATTCTCCTGGCGCCACTTTTGCAGCCTTCATTCATTTTAATTTAGATTAGAGTTTTATTCATAACATGTGGACGTATAGGCTACAAGGCAGTGCTTGCAACCAGCTCTAGGGTGGTAGGTAAATACTTCCGCACCAGAGTTCCACAAGTATCGCCCAATAGGTGCTTCCTAGCCAGGCGCTCGGCATTATTAGGATAGGGCAAGGACTGGTGTGCTCAGTGTCAGGATAATGTGACTGAGTGGGATACCAGCTCATGGTGCCGGTGGCCTGGTTTCCCAGTGGGACAGCACTATAAAGTCGCCATGAGTGCGCACTGTCACAAGTCGGTACCCGTCCTGATATGACCTTAGATGTTGCTAGGACATAAAACAACAACAAACAAACAAACAAACCCAATAGGTGTTGTGTGGCGATTTCCAGGGCGACAAGTGAGTGAAGTGCACTGACCTCTCCAGGTCTCCTCTAAGTTAGTTTAAATAGGATCAAATCTAGATAATTGTTTTGGTCTTACAAATTGTATGGTTTTCATTTTACTATGCAGCTTTACTAAAGTGACATGCATTGAATGTATCATACATGTTGCGAGAGCCGGTTTGATTGCCTTTCGGTTGATGGACATGCTATGGACGTCAGGTTGGCTGAATTTGGTTTCACTTGTGTGCTTTTAATGTTTAAGCAAAAAAAAAAGAATCACAAAAAACCCAACATGAATACAGGTTTTCAGCTTAAATCACTCTTTTTACACAGAGGTGCATTGAACCATCTCAACCATGTTTGGACAATGCTCTTCTGTTTAGCAAGAAAAACCAGTGAACGTCTGCTCTGCTTTTCTGAATGTCATCTGCGTTTTAACTTCTTTATATATATATTTCACCTCGTCCCCTACCTTCCTGGCTAATTATAGCACAGGGAGAGGTATCATGTCTACTGGTTCAATTTTGCGTTTCCAACTCACCGAGTACGGACGTGGAAAAGTGAGCAGTGGATTGATCTTTAGCTGCTATTTGTGAGTAGATAGTGCACTTACTGCATTCTTACTATGTGTTACTATTTGCCATTTGCTCGTGTGTTTCATTATGGGAAATGTCTAAATGATGCTTTGTGTGTTATTGTGTGCTGACTTTTGGTGAAGAAATTACTTCAACATTGACATTGGCACAATAGGCCAATTTTGATATCATTGACATTGTCTGTCAACACAATGTCATGTTGGTATGGACATGTATTAAACACACACTATTATTTGACTCTATGGGTGCTCTTCTGCTGTCTTTATACAAAGTACACATGTTTATGTAAACTGAGTGTGCTTAATTGGAATAGTGCGGTAGGATGCGCAGAAAGGCTGGACCAATTGGTCGCAGGTGCTCAGGCTTGACACTTGAACATGTCAGCCCAGGTCATGTGCTTACTCGGGGTTATCACATGTAATCTTTGAGAGTAACGCTGACCACTTTTGTTCCTTTAAAGGGACTGTGACTTGGTTTGTTTGTTCTTTGTTGTTTTATGTCCTAGCAACATCTAAGGTCATATCAGGACGGTTGTGACTTGTTAGTCAACTGGTGGCCAGTTGCTGCTGTCAGATCATACACTAAATAAGGGGTGATCTTGGACACCTGACCTATGCACATGACAGTGCCAGAGTCCCGAGGGCTTGCCAATTGGTTGTCCGATCATACAGATAAAACTGCCAGTCCCCTGAGGGGTGATCGTTATAAGACAACGGACCATGCACCTCATGGTGCCAGTCCCCCGAAGGGTGGTCATATGGTGATCAGATCATGCAGATAATACTGCCCATTCCCCGAGGGGTGATTGTTATGAGACAACTGACCATGCACCTAACAGTGCCAGTCCCCCTAGGGGTGGTCAAGTGGTTCTCAGAGCTGAAGTCAGGTGGACTGCAAAGATCATCTATGACCCCATGAACAATCCAGTTCCTTGTCATATGAACATAGATGCCATACGGCACTATGCACACTATCACACTAACCAGTGGTGATACTATTCAGAGAGCGGTAATCAGACAGATTGCAAAGTTCATCTTTGACACAAAGCAGTTCATTGTCATATGGACATAGGTGCCATCCGGCACTATGCACACTCACACAGACTATTTGTCATACTATTCAGAGAGCTGTAGTCAGTGGATTGCAACGCTCATCTATGACACCATGAACAACCAGTTCATTGTCATATGAACATAGATGCCATACGGCACTATGCACACTATCACACTTACTAGTTGTGATAATATTCAGAGAGCTGTAGTCAGTGGATTGCAAAGCTCATCTCTGACACCATGAACAACCAGTTCATTGTCATATGAACATAGATGCCATACGGCACTATGCACACTATCACACTTACTAGTTGTGATAATATTCAGAGAGCTGTAGTCAGTGGATTGCAAAGCTCATCTATGACACCATGAACAACCAGTTCATTGTCATATGGACAAGCTTGCCAAAATTAATTTAGCATGTTTGCATTTCAAATGTCTCAAAAGTTAGCGATTTAAAATAAAAGTGACTTCAAACTAAAGTAAGGTAGATTATAATGAACAACCTAATATGTTTATCTCAGAAAATGAGAGAAACTCAAAACCATCGGACTATATGCAACTTTAAGCTATAACGGACGGTATATAATGCCCATAAACATACTTATATTTGTTACGCTGTGTATCTATAGGCTTTATTTAATACTTTTAAGACAAGTATAATGGGTTTATTCATTTCTAAGTTGTAGAATCCTTTTCTATTAATGATCGTATACAATGATGGTGGGTTTTTTGGCGATTCATTTGCAATTTTCCACAATTTTATGTGAAATATATCAAAGCTTTGGGGGGGTGTGAATGAATTCAGGCACAATTTCACAATTAGAACAGAACCTGGGTGTTACGGTGCTTTGATATCATTTTGTCTTAAATTTAGTTATTTTTAAAGCTGCATAGTTCAATGAAAACATAAAATCTTCAAAACCAAAACAATTATCTAGATTTGATTCTACATATCTACCTTATATACTGATGCACTTATTAAACATTTACTGGCACATAGACGGGACTACTGAGTCAATTAATAGAACCTGTTACTGCAGAAGCCTGTGGTGATCATAGTTTTGGCAAGCTTGCCAAAATTAATTTAGCATGTTTCCATTTCAAATATCTCACAAGTTTGCGATTTAAAATATAAGTTACTTCAAACTAAAGTAAGGTAGATTATAATGAACAACCTAATATCCCTAACAACCTTTATCCCGGAAAATGAGAGAAACTCAATACCATCGGACTATGCAACTTTAATTATGTGAAAAATAAACCTAAGAATATTCCCCCCAAAATTAGTATTAGTAATATGGGCCTGGGTGATTTCTTTTCTGTTTCTCTCCTTTAAATATTTTTGCAACTCATTTTCATGGCGAATCTGAGTGGAAAGGAATAGATATATCAGATAAAATGAATAAAAATAAAATAGCAAAGTGGCATGTGTGGCCATTCACATGCTGGTAACCTAAAGCTAGGATTCCTTACACGCAGTATGCAGCATGCGAATGCGGCATGCAAATGGGTTGGGTCCTTTCACCCACACCCACACCCACCACATAGTGTCAGGTTTCTCTAACGCTGTCTTCTATGGCAAATGCAGCAGCATTTGCATTCGCATGCCGCGCCGATGGCTGCATGGACCGATTCAGTTGCCGCATTCGCATTCGCATTCGGATGTAAGGAATCACCCCCATTGACTTAGATGCTTTCTGATTTTTTGCCGCGTTCACATTTGCATTTGCATGCCGCATACCGCGTGTAAGGAATGTAGCCTTAAGGCATCTCCAGGAAAACAGACAAGCAATGAAAGCAAATGACATTTAGTGGAATATATATAAGATTCGATAGAAGCAGACGACAGGCAATGAAAACAGATGAGATTCAATGGCAGCAGACGACATTCAGTGGGAGCAGACGAGATTCAATGGCAGCATACAACATTCAGTGGGAGCAGACGACATTCAGTGGGAGCAGACGACATTCAGTGAAATATGAGGAAATTCAAAGAAAGTAAATGTCATTCAGTGAAATATGAACATAGAAACTGACGCTGTTTAATGGAGGCAGATGACATTCAATAGAAACAGACAACATTCAGTGAAATGTGAACGTTCCATGGAACCAGACAACATTCAGTTAGATAAAGCGGGTGACGACTGAAGGAAAATAGACGTCAATCAATGGAAAAGGGCAACTTTCAGTAAATCTAGGGAATATTAAATGGAAGCAGAGGGTATTATATTAATCACTTACACACACATGAGAACAGACTACTTTCAGTAAAATATACATTCAATGGAAAAAAATTACATTCAGTGGGTTTTTTTAAGAAGTGAAAATCCCTGAAAACAGCCGTCAATCGGTGAAAACCTACTGTGTTTAGCAATTTTCTCAGATGGCAGACATTTCATCAAAAGCAGACGACATATATTATAAGGCAGTGTGTGTGCGCGGGCGGGGGGGGGGGGGGGGGGGGGAGTAACAAGACCTGCGTGATTCACCCGTAAAGTATGTCGCCGACATTCCGACGTCACGTGTGGACAAACGTCATTAAAAAAAGACCCACTTCACTAACAAATCTGTGTGAAGAAAATCACCAAATAAAATTACCCCGTGCATAAATTGGCTGGGATTCTAACAGTCAGCATATGTGCTTGTGTAGTATTTAAGAAATTGAAGTAATCCTGAATTGAATGGCGAGTCTTCCATTTCTAAAATTCATTTAATTGTTACTATCATTTTTTTTAATCCCTTTTAAAAAAAAATCATAATAAATGTGCACGGTTTGTTACAATCCTGGTCAGTGTAGGCTGCACAAAGTGTCTGCTCTCTCAGCACATTGTGCAATTTAAACTTCACCACTCGTTTTCCTTCCTGCCATCTGTTAAATTGACTATTAACTATATTTCCCAAAGTGATTATATTAAAACATTAGTGTAGAGCTCCTATGCATACATTCCACGCAAACGGTTACACCCGAAGAATATTCGTATAAAGGCTTTCTATACTACACATCCATCTTCTTTTTTTGTCGTCGTCTTCATCTCCCTTCCGCTACTTTTATCTTTCAAAGTCAAGAGCTGTTTGTCAGTAAATGACATTGATGGCGATGGATATGACTGCGCATAGTTCTCCCCAATTTCATACAATGTCCTGTAATATCATCTGAACATCGCCAGTATGCATTAAGTGCTCGAGCGTCTTCTCTGACCATGTAATTAACAGATCAATGTTGTCACCAGTCTGGTTAGTCGCCGTGGTAGTCTGCAATGAGCCCCACTACCACATGGTGGCGGCAGTGACTACGGTGTCCACTGTTTATGTCACCCAGCAACAGGTGGCAGCAGGCTAGCACACAAAAGTAGCAGGGGCAGTCCCTGGTGGACTGCCCCATGCTCTGCTAGCGCCCCTCGTCATGAGAGGTTACCCGCGACCCGGCTGGGCAGTGAACATGTCGCTCCCCATCTGAGATCTGTCGACGGTGGAATAAACGAGGTTTGAAGCTGACTCAGTGTTTTCCCCTTCGTTCTTCAAACGGATTCAGACGCAGTCCATCAGTCACTATACATTGCTATTGAATTCACCCCCTCCGTCCCTTCAAGAACTTACCTTGTTCAATTCAAACCATGTCTGTGGTGCGGAACATGGGATTTGTTTGCTTCCCTTTGAGCGATGGGTGGCGTGCAGGAATTGCCGCCAGGGGGGCATTTCAAAGAAGTCGACACCTGAATCTGTTTGATTTAGATTACTTGAGTGGCATTTAAAAAGAAAACACTTGGGAACTCTTATGTTTGTTCACCCACAGGAACGCTGGTGAAGTCTGGTTTCCGGTTTGCTTGACAGATGTCGCCAGAGGTGGCATCGTTAGACCAGCCGTTAAAGTTGCATAGTCCGATGGTTTTGCCTCTCAGGCAATGAGCCACATAGACAGAGGAGTGTGGATAGGGTGTTGACATCAGGGAGTCTAGGTGGTGTAATGGTTAGCATGCTAGCCCTGGAATGCCAATAGGGGGATTCGAATCCTGTTCAAGGCGTGATATTTCCCAATTTCTTCACCCCCATTACAATATTATAGTAGGGTTCCCTCACTAGCCAGATCAGGAGCTGCTTGTACAGGTAGGCATGGGTGGGGTTCATTGCATCAGGGAACGAACCCTAGGTAAGCTAATTAAATATGGTTATGACACTCATCTAGGAATGGCAGAAATGTAGGTTCAAGTCCCGTTCTAAGCATGGTCTTCACTGTGTTTGCCTTGTTTGTTGGGGTTGGTTGGTCCTAGCCCTATCGTAATAATGCCCGACCACGTGGCTAGGAAGAAACAAGTATACATTTTAAAGTGGGATTAGCTTAGGATCAGGATAATCTGACTGAGTCGGATATCGGATCATGGTGCTGACGGCCTGATTTCTCAATGGGGCAGCATCATGAAGTCGCCATGAGTGTGCACTGTCACAAGTTGCTACCCGTCCTGATATGACCTTAGATGTTGCCAGGATGTAAAACCCCAAAGAGTCACCAACTGACAGCATCTCGTATTCCCAGGCGGTCACCCATATCCAAGTACTGACAGGTCCCAATGTTGGTGAACTTCAGATATCGTTTGAGAATCAGTATTTCTAAAGCCTAAAGTCACACCTACCCGGATCAGGGCCGGACGAGCCCCGACCCGTGATCCGGTGTGGTCCGTGGCGATCCGGCGTATTCCGTGGCTCATCCGTGGCTGGTCCTTGGTGATCCGTGGCTGGTCCTTGGTGATCCAGCCTCATCTGGGGTCTGTCCCGGATGTTGTAAAATGTTTAAAACATCCGCGGGCGATCCGGGGAATATTGCAATCTGGGGTTAACCGGCATCATCCACGTGTGATCTGTGACTCATCCGGGTAGTCCGGGGGTTGTCCGTGTCTCGTCCGGGGCAGTCCGGGTCATTTTATACACCGGGAATAATCCGGGGTTGTCCGCCACTGATCCGGGACTAATCCATGGCCCGTGTTGTCCGCGCTGTGGTCCGTGGGTTGACCGGGGGTTGTCCAGGTAGGTGTGAGAGCGAGCAAAAAAACCCGTCCAAAATAGCGATTTTGTCCGGGGGAATGGTGCGGGGGTGGTCCAGGTAAAAATCTGGGCTAGTCCGGGTAGGTGTTTACATGTATTAGCTATTACAGTAATTTTCTTATTTCAACCACGCTGGTTGAAAGTTAGGGGCTGTCACATTACGACGCATCTTGCAAGAGTGTGCAAATGTGTAAAATCACTTTTTTACGTCGAGATACGTCAAACTTTTCGGCGTGGGGGGCAAAGTTGGACATATACATACCGTATACATAGCGTATGGCCAATGTATGGCCAACGTATGGATAACATGCCTCCCGGCGAAAAACGCTAGAATTATGCTGATGGTATGTTCGCAGAACGCCAGTGAACGTTATATACATTATTCGATTGCCAGAACTATGTCTCATATGTCAAGACACGGTGGAGAAATGCATAACGCATTGCAACATATCCCAGTGTAGCGGCCAAAACTCACTTACATCAGTGTACGTTTGTGTGATGCATCATAATGTGACGGCCCCTTTAACTACAGGACTTTATATGGCATGCTTTGCTGCTTTATATACAGTGTGTATACAGTTGAGACATTATAGACATTATATTTGACAAGTTACATGTGTCGTGGGTGGGGTGGGGTGGGGTGCGTTTTTGCAAATGAATGGGAACATTGCGCCTAGAGAGGTACTCGAACCGACACTCCTGCCATTCCAGGGCTACCTGTTAGTATTACTATTAGTCTATCTAGGCACCCTGATGCAGGAAAGGTCAGTGCACTTCGCCACACATGTTCTTATAAGTAAGCTCCCACCCGACCTACATACACCGGACGCGGTAGTCGAGTCGGTAGAGCACAGGCTTTTTGTGCGGATGGTCGGGAGTTTGAATTCCGGTTGAGTCAAACCAATGGCTGACAGAATTGATACTTATTGATAGCCTGGGGCTCGGCATTACTAGGATATGGCAAGGACTGGTTAGCTGAGTGTCTGGATAAGGTGACTGAGTGGGATATCGGGTCATGGTTCCAGCGGCCTGGTCTCCCAATGGGGCAGCATTATGAAGTCCCCATGAGTGTGCATTGCCACAAGTCAGTACCCAGTCAAGGTATGACCTTGGATGTTGCCAGGACATAAAACTCCAACATACAACAAGCAACCACCTACACACAGCCACTCGCTCCCCAGCGGGAAGTGTGTGGTGAAGTGTCCCAACGTGAGGTCACCGCTGTAGCCTTATATGGACACTGTCATGTCACATACCCATATGAGGAACGTGAGGGCCATGCGCACTTCGAGCTGGGCTGGCCCCTTCACGCCCTGTTATTTGGACGGTGCTGTGTTGTTTGTGTAGGGATGGGCTCGTTTCGTCGCCAGCTGCTTAGTTTGGGGTCACGTGATTGGGTGAGGGTGGGTGGGGGGGGGGGGGGGGGTGTGAGTGGGTGTGAGTGACAGGCACGCCCCGAGTGCGGCGTGGAATGCGTGAATCATCGTGTAATTGCGATGATGCGTGACCGGTGTTGGTATGACCTTGCCAAGAGAAGCATCCTCATCCCCTGGTTGATTGGGAACAACCCCACATCCACATCCACATCCACATTCATATCCACATAATACATATATACATACATAATACATACATACATACATACATACATACATACATACATACATACATACGTACGTACATACATACATACATACATACGTACATACATACGTAGGTACATACATACATACATACATACATATGTGCATACACATACACACGTACATACACATGTACATAAACACATGCACATGTACATACACATGTACATAGACACATGCGCACATACGTACACATGTACATAGACACATGCACACATACATACACATGTACATGAACATATGCACACATACATACACATGTACATGAACACATGCACACATA
>CM059193.1:49719298-49769819 GCA_030323885.1 Branchipolynoe longqiensis | reverse complement strand
ACACATACATAGATGATTCTTTTATTATAGCATCAACACAAATTGGTTGTGTGAATGCAGTTTTGGATTTATGTGCATTACTCACTTAATTGGGGTTTTATGTACATCAACAAAAGTCAGTGTTTAAACCAACAAAACAACTCAAATGTTTAGGGTTTATTCTGGATACACAGTCCCTTACAGTGTCGATAACAGAACAAAAACTAATTAAGTTTATGACTACAGCGACTCAGCTTATTAAGTTATCAAAGCCAAAAATTAGACAGGTTGCTGTTCTTATTGGCATAATGACCTCATATGCACCTGCTGTGTTATATGGGAAGGCCCATATTAAGTCGCTAGAAATAGATAAAAATTTAGCGTTAACACGAACTAAAGGCAATTTTGAGCGAAAGATGTTTATTTCGCAAGAAGGGTTACAGGATATTGGATGGTGGATGCAACATATAGCAAGTTCACCAAATCCAATCCGCATGGCGGAACCTAATACAGTAATTACTACTGATGCTTCGTTAGAAGGTTGGGGAGCTCATCGAGATGGGGTCACAACAGGAGGTAGATGGCTTGATGATGAAAAATCAGACTATATTAATGCACTAGAATTGCGTGCTATTTATCTGGGCTTACGTAGTTTAGTAAAGATAAATAAATCACAGGTTAGAATACTAACTGATAATACTACTGCCATGGCATATATTCGTAACATGGGTGGAACCAAATCAAAGTCTTGCAATCAGTTATCTAAACTGATTTGGAACTGGGCACAGGCTCAACAAGTCTGGCTGACTGTAGCGCATATTCCAGGGTCACAAAATACACTTGCAGATTATAAAAGTAGAAATTTCCATGACCATTTAGAGTGGTCTCTCTCTACACATTTGTTTAACTTCGTTTGTGAAAAATGGGGTACACCTGAAGTTGACTTATTTGCATCACGAAATAATAACAAGTTACCCTGTTATGTTTCTTGGCATCCTGAACCGGATGCTTGGAAAGTAGATGCGTTTGCTATTACTTGGGAAAATAATTATTTTTATATTTTCCCACCATTTAGCATTATCAGCCGAGTAGTGAGAAAAATCGGCTTGGAAGGGACACATGCGATACTGGTGGTGCCCGATTGGGACACGCAACCTTGGCTGCCAGCAGTTTCACAACTGGCAAAAGATCGTATACGATTCCCAAGAAAACTCGGGAATCTGACGCACCACGGACCGCTAGTGGTTCACGGCGACGTGTCAACGACGCCCCTATTGGCATTCCTTTTCTAAGGAAGCAGCTACAGCAATTTGGATTGGACAGAATTACTGAGGATAGGATAGTATCGGATGCCTGGAGGCCAGGAACTGTCAAAATGTATACAACCTATTTAAAGAAATGGGGTGTACATTGTTTGTTAATGAAAGTTAAGCCAACAAATCCAAAGATTTCACAAGTAGCTCGGTTTCTTCGTTCTCTAGAGGATGAAGGACTTTCCTTTGGATCGATTAATGCGGCGAGGTGTGCGTTATCAATTATATTACCTAGAATTGATGGCGAAACAGTTGGAAAACATCATGTTATTTGTTATTTACTTCGTTCAATTTATCAAAGGAATCCTCCAAAACCAAAGTATAGTCGGTTTTGGGATGTTTCTATAGTATTTAAGTTGTTTCAGGCTTGGCCTCACAACTCGTGGTTAGATATAAAACAGTTAGGTTTTAAGGTCGCGGTCCTGTTATTGTTAGTAACCGGACACAGAGGACAGACGATTGTTGCTTTATCCTTAACTGGATTAGAAATAGACAAGCAACAAGCTACGTTTGATTTAGAAAAATTGCTTAAATCGAACACGTTAGGTGACCCTTTATCAACGGTTCACTTAGACTGTTTTCCGAATGATCGGAAATTATGTGTTGTGTCGGCCATACGGGCTTATATATACAAGACAAAGGATTTACGTGCATCACAACAACTATTAGTGAGCTTTATAAAGCCACATAAGGCGATTTCACGAGACACACTTGCCAGATGGACAATTACGGTGTTGAAATTGGCTGGAGTGGATACGAGTAAATACTCTTCCCACTCAACTAGAGGAGCCATGGTCTCCAAGGCACGGGTGCTTGGTATTTCTGTGAAAAGAATACTAGCGCATGCAGGCTGGAAGACGGCTAAGTCGTTTGCAAAACATTATAATAAACGACTAGAAAAGCCTACCGGCGTTGCAAAGCGTCTTCTCGCCAACTAACAAGAATAGGTGAGAACAAAAATTTAGAATGTTATAATAATAAGAAAGAATGATATTAAGGATAAAAATGAATTATGTAAAGGTCTCCCTAGCCTGAGGCTAGCCTGAGGCTGTTTACCGAGGTAAAATAGTATAGTTATACGAGTCTTACCTTGGTACAGATGATGGATAACTGTTGTTTTACCGAGGTATAAGCCTCGGATAGATGTGGGCTAGGGCCCTCCCGCCACACCCTGCCACATCTATTCCGTTGGTGTACCTTTTCGGTAAAGTAATAGTATCCATTGTTTGAAAGTCATTTTTATCCTCAATAAGTAGGTTAAGATTGCTGGTACCGGACGTGCTTACCTCTCCCTAGCCCACATCTATCCGAGGCTTATACCTCGGTAAAACAACAGTTATCCATCATCTGTACCAAGGTAAGACTCGTATAACTATACTATATATACTATATACACCGAATCTTTTATATATTATATAATAGATTTATTATATATACCCACACACACACCAACACACACACACACACCAACACACACACACACCAACACACACACACCAACAGACAAACATCTCCACTGCCCCACACTCCCTTCCCTCCCACACCCACACACTGGAGGAAGCATCATGGTGATCACGGCACTACGGTTGCTGCCGTGACGTCACACATGCGCACTTTTGGTTGAATCCTCGTCGACTGGGCATAGCACTCGCTTCCCGCGCGGAAGGTATTGGGGAGGGGGTCAATCTCCAGCCGAGTCAGATCGTGTTGTTGTTCTTTTACGTTCTAGAACAATGTTAAGGTCACATCAGGACGGGTATCAACTTGTTACAATACGACTCATGGCGACTTGTTACTCATGGCTACTTTTTAGTGCTGTCCCATTGGAAGACCAGACCATCAGCAGCCAGTCCTTTCCCTATCCTAGTACTGTATATTGATATCAGCCTCACCTCGATCAATACGCACCCCAGAAGCTCTCAGATCGCAAGCACCATATCTAACAATAACTGCTTCTTCTTTTTTTAAATCTTCTTTTTTTTAATGGGTACACAAACTTCAAATATTTCACTAGAGGTAGCTAAAGCATTCCCAGGCGTGCACACCCGAGGAACCGGTTAGCACATAAATGAACACCTTGGTTGCAATGCATCAATCAATGCAGCCATCGACAGAAGCCTGACCCTCCCCCCGCCCCCTCCCCACAACCCTCCTTGTGAACTGAACTATTTTAAGTCAACGGCAACCAACCAAAACAAACAAAAGCAAAACAAACAAAAAGCTTTGCAGAAATAGCACACATGTATTATTGTTGAATATTCACAGTGTGTGGAATGTCAAACATGTCCTTAACAAATCAGGCTTTCTCGCCATTTGTCCTTGCACGCAGTCAGCCCTATCACCTGACACCCACGTGACACGCCCGTCGGCCAGTGGTGTGTGCGTGCGCATGCGTGTTAACGGTAGGTGTGCTGCTGGCCTGGGCCGTGCGGATTTACAGCACGCTGGTCATTTAGTCATAGCAGACGGCACTCATGTGGTGGCGTTGCAAACAAACGGGAAAATTGCGCCTCCAGCGGGATTCGAACCCACAGGTGTAACATTGAGCATCCTGACCATCTTTCGAAATAAGAGCTTGTCCGAGCCAAGTGAGAGCACTATGCACAAGCAGAATATGGCTTGAGCTTTTCCGTTGGACAAGTGAAAATTTACTTCATTTATAACATTTGTATTGTTGTTTTGATTTATTTGTTTAGTTGTATTCCTATAACCATGGAAGTTAACTGAGATAATAAAGGTAAGTACTGTGGACAAGTGAAAATTCAAACGGACAAGTCCCGGGTAAAAATGTGCTTATATCTCTATCACTGCTGACATTTGAACCAGACCTGTGTGTGTGCCATTTGCAATTCAGCCTGTATGGAGTCAGCTTGTATGGCCTGTACTTATAATTATGTGCTGATTCTTAGTTACACCAGACGACATTTGTTCAGTTGACCATGTTGACAGCATACAACTTTTAGCAGTGAATTACACCAGACGACATTTAGTCAGTAAATTAACAGCATACAACATTTAGTCAGCTACACCACTAAGCAAGTCAGATTCCGTCTAACCAATTCAGATGATATTTAAAGCTGCATAGTTTGATGACAACATCAAATTTTTTAAACCAAAATAATTATCGAAATTGGATTCTACATATCTACCTTCGATACTCGTGCACTTATTAAACATTTGTCAGCACACAAATGGGAATAGTGAGGCAATTGAATAGAATCTCTTACTGCAGAAGCCTATGGTGTCAGAGTTTTGGTGTGCTTGCCAAAATGAATTTAGCATGATTGCACTTCAAATATCTCAAAAGTTACCCACTTAAAATAAAAGTTACTTCAAGCTAAAGTAAGGTACATTATAACGATCAACCTGATGTATTTATCTTAGAAAATGTCAAAAAGCCCAAAACCATCGGACTATGCAACTTTAACATAGTCAGCAGACCTTTAACCAGGTCACGCAACATTTATACACAAGGATGCAATGTTTAACTAGGTCAGCGGATATTGATCTAGGTCAGATACATTTACCATGTTCAGACAATATTTATTAACTATATCAGCCGATGTTGAACTAATTTTGATGGCATTTAATGCACTCAAGTAGCACTTTATTAGGTAAGATGTAGCCATTTAACTCGGTCAGATGACATTTAACCCAGTTGGACAACATTCAACCAGCACCCTTTACATCAGACGGTATTTTCTCCACTTCAAACGGCAAGGAGACCCTGTTTAACGGTAGCAGACGACAGCGCGGGAAACTGGCAGGAAACGCGGGACTAATGCTGCGTTCATATGAACTGGTGAATATGGTGTTTCCCACTTGACAACTGGTGAATTGTGTTCAATTGACTTCACAACTGGTGAACACCACCTGTGAACTGGAGATTTTTTAAGCGGCTTGTTATTCACCACTTGTGAAAAAATGGCAGTGAATGGAGAAAAGTTGCATGGTAACTTGTAAGGTTCCATAATAAATTGACAAAAATATGTTTGTAATAAAACCATTGTCCATGATGTGTGGTCTTAAAACAAATCATACATGGTGTATAATATGGTAGTGGATGCTATATACCAAAAACGTGCAGTTTACATGTTATTTATGCATGTATTGTAGTTTGCCTCTATTATCGCCGAGCCTGAAATGTTCAATTTCTGTTATCATAGACTGCAAAAACTTGCTAAAAAAAAAGCTAAAAGCCTTTTTGAGTCCATATTGTTGTTGTTTACCGCAAATTGTCAAATGAACGCTCTCAGTTTACATGGTCGTGTTCACCGGCAGTAAGTGGGAAGTTCACCATATTCACCTGGACGCTATGAACGCAGCATAATTACCCGGCATTCACTGCGCGGGTCCGGTGTGACAGGCCGCGAGCTGACAGCACTTGACGCCCTGTCTGTCCGCCATGTGAGTCACGGTCGGGGCTGGTGACAGCTAGCCTGCGTTCAACTTCACGACACGCCCTGGGCGGGTTGTGTGGGTGTGGGTGGGCGTAGGGGTGAGGTGGGCCGACTGAAACTAGAGACCGACCACTCTTCAGTTACCAGCTTGAGTTATTTCTGCGGGTTGTAGCAAAGGTTAAAATTTCATAGATGGTTTTGAGTTTGTCTTTTTGTTGTTGTTTTTTAATTTAAAGATAATTATATTAATGTGATGGGTTATAATATATTGTCATGGGGGTGTTGAAAATGGGAAATATTGTGCCTAGAGCGGGACTCGAACCCACATCTCTTTGCATTCCGGGCCAGTGTGCTAACCATTACACCACCTAGGCTCCCTGATATCAACACACTCCCCACGCCTACCTGTCTATGTGGTTACTTGCCTGAGAGGTCAGTGCAGACCACTACACTCGTCCCCCTGGAATTGTAAGTCTTGTAATGCTTACAATTACATACATACAGGCAATGCACATACACAGGGTAGGTTCAACAACCATACAGCGCAAAGCTTGTACAGGATCCTGATCACGGCAACCAGTGTCATGGGGGTGATGAAAATTGGAAATACTGCGCCTAGAGCGGGACTCGAACCCACATCTCTTTGCATTCCGGGCCAGTGTGCTAACCATTACACCACCTAGGCTCCCTGATATCAATACACTCCCCACGCCTACCTGTCTATGTGGTTACTTGCCTGAGAGGTCAGTGCAGACCACTACAGTATCTTACTTAAAGCTGCATAGTCCGATGAAAACATAAAATGTTCAAAACAATTATCTAGATTTGATTGTGCATATCTAACTTCGATACTGGTGCACTTATTAAACATTTGTTGACACAGAAGGGAATACTGAGGCAATTTAATATAACCTGTTGCTGGCAAAGCCTATGGTGTCAGAATTTGTGGCGTGCTTGCCAAAATTACTTTTGCATGGTTGAACTTGAAATACCTAAAAGCTTAGCCATTTAAAATAAGTTACTTCCTTAATATAGTGATGTAGATTATAATAATCAACCTAAGATATTTATCCTAGAAAATGACAAAAACTAAAAACCATCGGAATATGCAACTTTAATAGAAGTAATGGGACAGTCTAGTTTGCTAAATACCAAGATAATGTGATTGAGTGTGATATCGGGCCATGGTTTATAAGTGCGTAGTGCCACAGGTAGAGGTACCCGTCCTAATTTTACCATAAATGTTGCTAGGACATTAAACCTCAACAAATAAAGAACCATCCTCTCATGGCAACATTACATTTCATATCATATCCATTTGTACCACCTTGATCAACAATCAGGTAGGATTAGTTAGGTTTCACCCCCCCCCCCCCTACACACACACACTTTCCTTCCTTTTCGCTCCTTTATTTACACCATCTGGTAATTGGCCTGACTTTATCATATAAAAGCGTCCACAAATAAACACAGGCTTGCCAATGAAACTGTTTGGTGGATGCAGGTTTTTGGCAATAACACCATTCGTGTCGCCATATTTGTGATGCACGATTCGCGGCCAACTTTTTACGGTGTCCATTTCAATGTCGTCTGCTATCAAAATCTAATATTCTTCCACGAATTAAGCCATTACTTTTCATTAAATCCACTGAAACAATGCATCACTTATCATCTGCTACTACTAGTACTTGTCACCTCCCCCCCCCTCTCTGTGTTTTGTCCTACGGTTAGGGCGTCCGCTCAGTATTGAACAGGACATTGGTGCAAATCTATGTTTGGCCACATATGACATACTTAATATAGTACAATAATTATTCGATGCGCGCATTAATTATTTACAGTGCGTTAAATAATGACCGCACATTAGTTTATTTAACTCGCATTAATCTATTTAATCCATACATTAATTATTTATTGTGTACAATAATTAATTATTCACTTAGCTTTGTCTGTTCACGTCTCAGTTCGATTAAATAGAAGCACATTATATAATATTGGTGGCAGTATGAGGCATACTAATCTATTAATATCCAGGTGCATGTTTAAATGAGTGCGTGCTTATTTTGTTGTTAAGCAGTTGAAAGCCAGTAATCCCATATATTGGGGTAAAGTGATGTAATATGGGACGACAGCGTAACATGACACTGTGCAATATTTCGATAACATTTTCTGCTGCCACCTGCCGAAATTCAGTAGTTGGTTATTGGAGGTTTACGTCCTGGCAACATCTAAGGTGATATCAGGGCGATCGTTTTCATGACTCCCGGCCATGTGAATGGTATTTTTGTTGTTGACCTGAAACTCATGATAAACAAGCAAGTACATATAAATCACCCAAGTTTGGTGCCAGTTTTTGTAATGCATGTGGCGCCCCATTGCATGACGGAAGTGGCCGTGTCCTTTACAGACGTGTTGCGCATGTCGGAAGTTGGCTGCACAATTCACACTTTTCACGCGTGACCTAATTAGGTATCAGAACGAGGTTGAGTACGCGTCGGGTATTGGAAATGGCAGTAAGACACTGCTGTGTGCTGATAGTATGAACTACAACAGAAATTAAAGGAGTCAAATTTGAAGATATTAACTTTTGAAACTATCATATTCATTTTTGCATACATTTTTTCTATCTATTGGTCAATTTTCATGAAGATTGAGTGATGATCAGATACATTTCAGTAGGCGATGTCAACAAAGTCGCTCACCCTGGTTGCCAATCTTTTCTTAAAATCAAAATTGCATAACTTTCTTAATATAGATATATTTAAAATATATATTTTAACCCTTTTAAAGCTTTTATTAATTTGTAATTACTAAGACTAGTTGTTTAACTGTGTTACACAGATAACTACGCTGACAGTGTTGCATTACATGATACCACCATAACTATGCAGACTTGAAGTTGACAGTCACCTTGTAGTTAAAGAATGGGAAAATCACCATGCAAGGGTCACTCAATCTTCATGAAAATTGGACCAGACGGGATGGCCGAATGAGTTAGAGCGTCCGTCTCCCGTGCTGGTAGATCGTGGGGTCGTGGGTTCGAGTCCCGGTCGAGTCAAACCAATGACTTTAAAATTGATACTTGTCGCTTCCTAGCCAGGCGCTCGGCATTATTAGGATAGGGCAAGGACTGGTGTGCTCAGTGTCAGGATAATGTGACTGAGTGGGATACCAGGTCATGGTGCTGGCGGCCTGGTTTCCCAGTGGGACAGCACTATAAAGTCACCATGAGTGCGCACTGTCACAAGTCGGTACCCGTCCTGATATGACCTTAGATGTTGCTAGGACGTAAAACAACAACAAACAAAACAAATCATGAAAATTGGCCAATAGATATAAAATAGCTATGCAAAGATGAATATAGTAGCTTAAAAAATTAATACCCTCAAATTTGAGTGATTTCGAGAGGTATTGGTTGACGAAAAAGTATTCACATTACTTTTCATACAGCGGCCCCTCGCAGATGCGTACGTGGCCTCGGCATGGTTTCAACATCGCCGTGGCATGAATAGCGTCCTGTGTGCTCAGAAGCCAGACAAGAATGGGAAGGTAGTGTTGCATAATGTGTTTGAGGCATTGGCATTGGTTTGACTCGGCCTTACTAAAGGTGGGCAAAGGTTGTTTGGTGCAGTGACAAGGACTGGTTGGTTCAGTGTGTGAATAATATAACTAAGGGGGATATCAGCTGATGGTGACACGGTATCCCAGTTTGGCAGCGCTGTAAAGTCACCATGACAACGAGAACCCTACTTAGTTTTATCATCGTGAACCATGTGTTTGGTATATAGGTTCAAAATGAGTCCAATGTATAGGATCTAAATTGAAGGATAGGGCGAGGAGGGATATTCAATCACCCCACTTCCGGGCATGTAGACACGCCGGGTCGCAGCTTCAGTCTCTTCTAGGGAACCACTTAGAATATGCACATTGGGAACCATTGTAATGACATTGGTGTTTACACACCGGGTCGCAGCTTAGGGTCTCTTTTTAGGTCTCGGGTCTCTTTTTAGGAACCAACTAGTAACCCAGAATATGTGTATCATCACTGTTGGGACAGTCTCCAGAGTGAGTCATGGTTGGTTGGGTGAAACAATATCTAAGGTCATATCAGGATGGGTAGCGACTTGTGACAGTGCTCTCAGCTCTTGAGTGGTTCGTAACCTTACAACGTCACCGGCTGCAGAACTGCAGCAATATTGAAAGGCACCAATAAATCGGCCCAATCTTTTGATTGATCGATCTTTGAGTCAGGTGGGACAGTTGTAAAAGCGGAGATCTCTTTACAACAATTAACAAAGAGTTATTGGGCCGGCTCCGGATCACTCCGGCCCGGCGGTAGCAGTGCACTCGTATCCAGCAATTGGAGGTTCAGGAGGAAGAGACGGGAAAAGGTGGGTTCAGCAGTAAAAACAAAGTGAGACAGCGGAAAACGAAAAGGGCCTCACACAAGCAAACATCTCCCTTGATCAGGGGGAGGAGTAAGCAGTGCACTCTCATGGCGATTTTATAGTGCTGCCCCACTGGGAAATCAGGCCTCCGACACCATGACCCGATATCCCACTATCGACCACGTGATGAGTCATGTGATCGCTCAAGTGTGGTGAGGACCTGCCACTCCACAAAGCACGCACCTGCCTCTTTTGTTGGATCAGCGATGTGTTTGTGAGGCGGGGAGGTAGGAGGGTGGGGGGAGGGGGGGTGGGGGGGAGGCAGTAACTGCGAGCTATGTGACCCGAGAACAACCAGCCAAGCCAATCCGTTATGACAGTCATTTGACACTGTGACACTGTGACAGTCAGGTTTTGTTATGTAATTTGCTACATGAAGAAAAACAAAGTTTTTAATATATTGGTTTAGGGTTTGTTATGCGCTGTGATGAAAATGGGAAATATTGCACATAGAGCAGGATTCGAACCCACACCTCTTGCAATTCCGGGCCAGTGTGCTTTCTATCTAACCAATGTCTGCGTGGGGGTGCTTTTTAGAATGGTAGGCCGGTGGGGCAACACTATAAAGCCATCATATCTGCACGCTATTGCAATTAACTCAGTGTCAGCGCTGATCCCCTTCCCGCCCTTACCCCACCCCTACTACACCTTCTTTCAAAACCTATTACCTAAAATTTTCCTTTAAATTGACATAAAACCTGTCTGATGTAAGTCACCACTGCAATCTCAGACCGCGATCCCATCATTAGGCCACACAGAACGGAACACTCGTGATGGGATTAAAAAAAAAAAAAAAATGGCCATTGCATGCAGTTACTATTACGACAAATAGTCAATTTATATTATGCTTCTATTATCGAACAGGTTTTTCATGTGGTTATTATTGCAACTGATATTGTCATTTATGTACCAACAAATTGTAATGAACGGCCGGAAGACCAGTGCTCTGGCGCTGACAAAAGACATTATTCGCTGAATAAAATACATTTAGTAAAAAAAAAAAAATATGACCTCATGATGTTGCTAGGACATAAAATTCAAATGAAGCAAATTGCTGTGACCTGTGTGTGTCGCTATGAAGCGGGACTGCTTAAAATATTTCCTGGTCCAAACTGTATGGAATGTGGGGTTTTTGTCGCCTTAAATTTGTGGTTCAGGTGGCCGGCCACTCCGGAGGTCTTTGGGTTAGGTGACAAGGGGCGGAGCTGGGGGGGGGGGGGGGGGGGGGGGTGCTGTGAAAGTCAAATGCTATCCATCATTGAAAACATGACTTTACACTTGTAACAAAGGGTAATGATGATGAAGGACATCTGCAGCTGCACACTTTAAAGGAGAGGGGCTGGGACAAAAGAAATAGGAAGGTAAAAGAAAGAAAACGAAGGTGGGAATGGTAAAAAGAAAATGTATATACAATAAAACCTCTCTAGCCGACCACCTCCACAAATCCACCACTCCCCTACATCGATTGCTTTATTTGGGTCCGAAAAATACCATTGAAACCATATTCTAACTCCCTAAACCGACCACCTCCCTAAATGGACCACTTAATGTCGGCCCCAAGGTCGGTCGATTTAGAGAGGTTTTACTGTTGGTGTCAAAGAAAAAGGTTTGCAGTAGCTTGGTTTGCAGTAGCTTGGTTTGCAGTAGCTTGGTTTGCAGTAGCTTGGTTTGCAGTAGCTTGGTTTGCAGTAGCTTGGTTTGCAGTAGCTTGGTTTGCAGTAGCTTGGTTTGCAGTAGCTTGGTTTGCAGTAGCTTGGTTTGCAGTAGCTTGGTTTGCAGTATGGTTTGCAGTAGCTTGGTTTGCAGTAGCTTGGTTTGCAGTAGCTTGGTTTGCAGTACTTGTTGGTTGTTGGTGCTTGGTTTGCAGTAGCTTGGTTTCAGTGGTTTGCAGTAGCTTGGTTGCAGTAGCTTGTTTGCAGTAGCTTGGTTTGCAGTAGCTTGGTTTGCAGTAGCTTGGTTTGCAGTAGCTTGGTTTGCAGTAGCTTGGTTTGCAGTAGCTTGGTTTGCAGTAGCTTGGTTTGCAGTAGCTTGGTTTGCAGTAGCTTGGTTTGATTCGTTGTTGGAGTTTTACATCCTGGAAACATTTAAAGTTGCATAGTCCGATGGTTTTGGATTTCTGTATTTTTTCTGAGATAAATACATTAGATCAATCACTAGTATCTACTTTACATTAGCTCAAAGTTACTTATATTTTAAATGGTAAACTTTTGAGATATTTTGAGTGCAAACATGGAAAATTAGTTTAGGCAAGCTTGCCAAAACTCTGACACCATAGACTTCTGCAGTAACAGGTTCGGCTAAATTGACTCAGTATTGCCTTCTATGCAGAAACAAATGCTTAATAAGTGCATCAGTATCTAAGTTAGATATGTGAAATCAAATCTAGTTAATTGGTTTGGTTTTGAAAATTTGATATTTCATCAAACTATGCAGCTTTAAGGTCCTATCAGGATGGATACCAACTTGTGACAGTGCACAGTCATGCCAACTTTATAGTGCTGCCCCACTTGGAAATAAGGCCGCCATGATCCAATATCCCACTCAGTCATCACACTATCCTGACACTGAGCTAACAAGTCCTTGCCCTATCCCTTTTAATTTAATGCTGAACACCTGGCTAGGAAGCGACAAATATGAATTTTGGTTTGACTCGACCAAGAATCGAACTCCCGACTTTCCGTATGGGAAGCCTGCGCTCTACTGATTCGGCCACCGCGTCTGGTCATGTTAAAGGAAGGGGCTGAACAAAAGAAATAAGAAGGTAACAGAAAGAAAAAAGGTGTCACAAATTATGTATCAAGTTGTTGTCAAAGAAAAGGGATTTTTGTAGTAGACGATTTCCACCACCAACACACTCTAAAGGTAGTGAACTAACTAACATTGTGGGCAGCATGCGCTGTGGAAAAGGCTTACATGTGATTTCCACCACTCGTCTGCCCTCTGATGGCAATCGCCCAATGCACGTGCACAGGGTGCATACACCAGTAGACTTACACCTTACCCACTACTCCACACAAATACACGCCCCGCCCCGCCCCGCCCCGCCCCGCCCCGCCCCGCCCCGCCCCGCCCCGCCCCCCCCCCCCCCCTACTGGGTGCCTCTCCCCGTTTCTCCAAAGTCCGGGTCGCTGCCGCCAAAACATCGTCTGTTCCAAAACGAGGCCTTCACCTCACTGACTGACTCCCGCCAGGTCACGTGGTCATGTTGGCGCGTCCCTCTCGGCTGAGACGACTTCGCACATCCGCACTTGAGGCTGTCCAAAAACTGGGTCGGAAGTAGATGACCTTGACCATGACCTAGTTAGTGATGTGGGATCCTCCTAGTCTCGGTTACGCTTCTTCGAGCCAGTGTTTGAGCTCTGCTTGTCCTTGTTTCTGCATCCTTAACTATTAGGCAAACAACAAAATTGGTGATCGTCCCCGTCTGTGCCTGAAAAATCTCCTGGTAAATTAAAAAAATAAAATCTTCAAAAACTGTTAAATAGAAAGAGCTGGTGGAGTGAGAAACGGAAAGGGAAGTGGCGAGTTGGGTGGTTAGAGTGAGAAATAGAAAGAGGTGTGAAGAGGGAGGAATGGACAGGGCAGTTGGGGGAAAGGAATGGAGAGGGATTTGAAGGGTCATAGGGAGGGAACTGGGAACGAGGGGAGCAGCGTCGAGAGTGGAGGGGAAAAAATAATTGTTGAAAAAAACGTCTGCCCGACCCGGACTTTTATTTCAAACGGACGATCACCAACTTAAAATAAATATTTGATGACCGGACGCTGGGGGCTTATCGGTAGAGCGTGGACCTCGCGTGCGGAGTTCAGTTCAACTATCAGTCAAGACAAACCAATAACTTTCAAATTGATACTTGTCACTTCCTAGCCAGGCGCTTTGCATTAATAGGATAGGGCAAGGACTGGTTACCTCAGTGTCAGGATAATGTGACTGAGTGGGGTATCGGGTCATGGTGCCAGTGGCCTAGTCTGTTTGTTTATTTGTTGGAGTTTTTTACGTCCTGGCAACATCTAATCTAAAGCCCTGTTCACACGGGGCAGTTAATTCGAATCATATAAATCGACTTGCCTAGTTCGCCTCACATTCGCCGTGTGAACGCTATGCTAAAGCGATTTAGGGCTGAATCGATTCATCTAGTTCGCTTCAAGTAAACCACCTCGGGAGGTAGTATAGATGAAGCGATATAGCTGGTTCCCGGGCGGTGATAGTGTAAAATAGCGGTGCTCGCCAGATACAGGCTCAGGTGTAACTATTGCTGGTGCCCGGCAGTGTTAGGGACCGATTAGGCCGAAATTTATTGAATGCGATCATATTTAACAGAATTACATACTCAAATAATGAAATTTAATTAAATTAACCCTAAATTCCAAGCGATATTAACGTAGCAGCTACATCGGCGTCGTTATTCATATTGTCGAATCGACTAGTGTAAACTAAACAAATAGCAGTGCTCGCCAGATACAGGGGGGGACTTGCTCATGCGCAGATATCGATTTCCGGCTAAAAGTATTGCATGTGTGAACACGACACTTAAATCGATTCATATAAATCGATTTGTCTAAGTCGACATAAAAATTGTGTGTGTGAACATAGCTTAAGGTCATATCAGGACGGGGCCAGTTGGCTAGTCTCCCACTGGGGCAGCACTGTTAAAGTCACCCACTATTATGGTGCTCTCAAACCTTGTGTGTTGTCATAAATGTCACATTTGTCACTCAGAAAGCCCTGACAATTATCACTGAAAGCACATCTGGCATGTATCTAGGGTCCTGCACCGGACATGGTGGCTGGATAGGTAAGAGCGCTGGCTGGCTTCTTGTGTGTAAGGTTGTGTGTTTGAACCCCGGCTGAGGCAAACCAATGACTTACAAAGTTGATACTTCTCACAACCTAGCCTAGTGCTTGGCATTACAAGGATAGGGTAAGGACTGATCAGCTCAATGTCAGGATAATGTGACTGAGTGGGATATCAGTTCATTGTGCCAGCAGCCTGTTCTCCCAGTTGGGCAGCACTATAAAGTCACCATGAATGCACACTGTCACAAGTCAGGACCTTATCCTGATATGACTTTAGATATTGCCAAGATGTAAAACCCCAACAAACGAACCAAATGTTGCACCTGTATTGATTGATGTAGCCGATATCTTGCAGGATGGACAGAACTGTCCCGTTTTGACAGAAGTAAGTACACAGGTAGCAAACAGTCCTGGAGTGTCTGGGCCACGCTTATGTTTGCTTCGAGATTACAGAAGTGGAGGACCCTGTAGCAGCTAAGTGCCCTGGGTGCGTCTCCTGTGGGTGCCGGGTGTGCGCCCAGTTCTCCGTGTGTGTCAGGGAGGAGGCAAACACGAGGCAAGCACGAGTGTTTGATCAAACACCTGCACCACAGTGATGATGGCTACTTTTTTCTTCTTCTCGGCAGTTGCGGCGAGTGACACAGCTACTTGGATGCGAATACAGAGGCAATGGTAGAGATGACATGAGATTTGTATGAATATATGTATATGTATATGTATATATATATATATATTTTACCTTGGGACTAGGCCTCTGGCTACTCGTAGCCCAGGGAGAAGGAAGCACATCCGGGTCCAGCAATTAGCATAATCAGCTCACAGCAGGGGGATGTGTTCTGAGCAGCTCCGGCAGTTTTTCTACATTTACTACAAAACCAGACAGGTTAGTATCTTTCAAAATTGATACTTTCGTTCAGTTCATGTTAGCATTCATGTACAAAGTTTGTCAGAACTTTTCGAAAAGTTATTACTGTTTACAGCTTAATTTCGGTCGTATTTGACATAATTGATAGAACAATGCCTCCATTGTTCGGTTATTAATTAAGCCGCCCATTGCCGTTGCCATTGCATCTAACCCTCGACTAGAGGATGGAACTATTGATTGATTGATTGATTGTTGCCGAATGGAGAGATGTTTGGCAGGAGCCAGTTACATCGTTAGGGATTCATTCCCTGGGTCTCATTAATATTCCCCACTTGTGATTCTCGTTAAGGTGTACCTCCGAGGCCGATAGTATTTTCTTCAACTTGTTGGCGAAGAAAGGCACAGGTGGGAGAAGTTTATAGGTACTTAGAGTATGGGAGGGCACCGCTACACTGGTCCCTACCCCTCATTTGGATCGGTTGGTTACCTATACCATCATCCTGTGACTGTCTATTAGCCATACGCCTGCGTTAAAAACCCGTTTTAACGCCATAAATACACACCTAGTATAATTATACTCTAATTATCAGTGTGCTATTCAGCCTAAGACAATGCTTAATCATTGTTTCCGTTTTTACTCATAGTCTCAGAGCCATGGCTATGAAGCGGAGTAAGGCAGAGGCAACTGATGCACTTAGTGCTGCTGAAGACGCCACACTGCCGGTGTGGGTACAAAGGTCCCCATCACCAGAACATATAGATTCTGAAGAGGTGCGGGGGTTATGATACTGGCCCTGGCCCAGCTGACCTAGACAAACAGGTCGCTAGACTGGTTCAACAGAAAATGGAGGAAATGTTACCTTCAAGAGCAACTTTCTCCACGAAGAAGCGGACTCAGGTCCCGCTTGACTCAGATGACTCTGAATGGGAGGATCTATCCGAGGATCGCGCTTCAATGGATGACGAGTCAGAGGAGGAGATGTTTGTGTCGGCATGAAAGCACAAACACAAGAAAAGAGACCACTCTTCCAAAGAAGATGAGTACATGGGGGCCTGAAAAAAGAATCCCTCGTGAAGAAGAGCAAGAAGACTAAGAAGAGGAGGAAACACAAATCTTCCTCCTCTGACTCTTCATCAGACTCTTCAACGACGAGCTCTGACTCGGATACCAAGCACACGGGGAAATAGCCAAATCGTGTGGGAAGGAAACGAAGAAGTGCAAGGTGCAGAGGCATAAGAAGATCCACATCACGACGCTAATAAGAAAAACTATTCAAGGGCACTTCAACACCTTTATGCTGGCCGAGGTAATTATGCAGATGGCCGAGAAGTTTACGGTAATCAAAGGGATCCCGGAATCTGCCATCAAAGAGATGGATCCTGAGGATAAACTCAGTGAGGAGTGCAAGAAGTTTGAGGCGGCTCTCCATATGGTACACAAAGGGGTACCTCGGCTCTGACAGCCATCGTGCCAATCACGAACAGGATGATGGCCTAGAACAAGTTCTCATCACTCTGTGATGACATGAATGGGGGGATTGCTTTGCTTATGGCAACAAGCAACTTCCTTTCTTACAGGTGGTTCGAGAATGTATTTAAGGCAGTCTGCACTGATGCAGGCAAAGAAGTGGCTCGGTCCAAGAAAATCATGGACAACGATGGCAAGAAATACACACTATTCCTGGCACCAAAGCCCATCAAGGGAATGCCACTAGACAAAACAAAATATTTGGCAGTCAGCTCCAGTACTTATTTAAACAAGTGGAGACCAGTTCCAAGTGTGGTAAACACATGGAAACAGACAAAAAGAAGTCATCTGAGTCAAGCGGGACCTGAGTCCGCTTCTTCGTGGAGAAAGTTGCTCTTGAAGGTAACATTTCCTCCATTTTCTGTTGAACCAGTCTAGCGACCTGTTTGTCTAGGTCAGCTGGGCCAGGGCCAGTATCATAACCAAATCATGTTTCGCTAGAACCAAACCGTTAAAACCTACAATAGCTCACTAACCATCGCTTCATGGTTAGTGAAAGTCTCCCTGTGCTACGAGTAGCCCTCCCACCCTACCTAACATGACTATCATGTTTCGCTAGAACCAAATCGAAAACACAATAAGTATCCATAGAGAGTTAAATCATTTTTTATCCTAAAAACCAAGTAAAAGATTGCTTGACCCGGATGTCCTTCCTTCTCCCTGACCCACGGCTATCCGAGGCTAGTACCTCGGGAAAACACCAGTTATCCATCATCTGTACCCAGCTAAGATTTGTATAACTATACTATATAAGTTTCATATATGTATTACTACTATTAGCTTCGCTGCTACAAAACAACCATTCTATTTCTCACCTGTCTTGTCCTACTAAAGACAGGTGAGAACCATCGTTTGTTTGTTAGACGCCAAGGTAAAATATATATATACATATACATATACCTAACCGCTTCAAGAAGCTGAGGCAGGATTTTCCAAACCGATGAACTGACCAACGAGGCGGCCGGTTCAGGACCAACTTCAGCTTCCAGGCCAGAGGAAGGGGCCAGATACAGTCATTCGGCTGGAATGATGGGAACAGGACCTTCAAGAGTAGGTTCAATGCCCAGAAGCCGTTCCCCCACCCAGGGAACAAATAGAAGTGGCGAATCAACCAACACCAGTAAGCAATACATTGCCTGGAGAAAAGGAACAGTGAAATTATACACGAGTTACTTAAAGAAATGGGGACTTCATTGCCTTCTCAAAGGAGTCAAACCGTTAAAACCTACAATAGCTCAAGTGTTGTGCGTTTTCAATCATTCTACCAAGAATAGATGGACAACCGATTGGAAAACATCAGTTGATACACTGGTTCATTAGATCGGTGTATGAAAAAAAAACACCCAAACCGAAATACAATAGGTTTTGGGATGTGTCAATAGTATTCAAATTATTTAAGTTATGGCCTAGACATTTGTCTATGAAGGAGCTAGGATTTAAATTAGCAGTGTTATTATGGCTAGTTACAGGACACAGAGGCCAAACTATTGTGGCACTCTCACTAGATGGACTAGAAATAGATAAGGATGAAGCGACTTTTGATTTAGAGACATAGCTCAAATCAAATCGCACAGGGAGCCCACATGTAAATAGTTTTCCTGAGGATAAACGGATATGTGTAGTTTCAGACATTAGGGCTTATATATACAAGTCACGCGGAATTAGGAATTCCTGACAACTACTAATCGGTTTTATAAAGCCACATAAAGCTATCTCGAGAGACACGCTCGCAAGGTGGACTATCAAGATTCTTAACAAGTAGGTGTCAACACTGGATTCTATGCATCTCACTCAACGCATGGAGCCATGGTGTCCAAGGCAAGATAATTAGGAATCTCGGTGAAGAGAATCCTTGCACACGTGGGGTGGAAGATGGCCAGATTGTTTGGAAAACACGTACAACAAACAATTAGAAAAGTCAAGCGGCCTGGTGACACTCCTCCTCACCAACTAAAGACAGGTGAGAAACAACATTAAATTATGTACTCATATATATATAGTATGGTTACAACATTATAGGATAAAAGGATAAAAAATGAGATTACGTGAAAGTCTCCCTGTGCTACGAGTAGCCCTCCCACCCTACCTAACATGACTATCATGTTTCGCTAGAACTAAATCGAAAACACAATAAGTATCCATAGAGAGTTAAATCATTTTTTATCCTAAAAACCAAGTAAAAGATTGCTTGACCCGGATGTCCTTCCTTCTTCCTGACCCACGGCTATCCGAGGCTAGTACCTTGGGAAAACACCAGTTATCCATCATCTGTACCCAGCTAAGATTTGTATAACTATACTATATAAGTTTCATATATGTATTACTACTATTAGTTGGTTGGTTGTTGGAGTTTTGTGTCCTGGCAACATCTAAGGTCATATCAGGATGGGTACAAACTTGTGATAGTGCACACTCATGATGATTTTATAGTCCTGTCCCACTGAGAGACTAGGCCCACCAGCAATGTTATGAAATATGATTTCCTACACAGTCACATTATCCTAATACTGTGGCTAACCAGTCCTTGTCCTATCCTATTAATGCCGAGCACTGACAAGTATCAATTTGGTATGTCATTAGTTTGACTTGCCTGGGATTTGAAATCCCGAACTTCCGCAAGTGAAGCCTGCGCTCTACCGATTCGGCCACCGCGTCCGGTTCTTGTTAGGCTTTGTTTGTTGGTTTGTTTTAAACTTATATTGATTGGAGTGGGACAAGGGACTTTTCAGGGTATGTGGCATCAGAGCACTGTCAATATTGGCTGAGCACGCCAGTTCTGCATCTAGAGCCGTGTTTACACGGGCAATTGTGAAGCGAATTAGGCAAATCGATTTATATGAAGCGATGTAGTGGCACGTTTACACGACGAATTTGAAACTGTGTCCGCGACCGGGAACCAGCAGCCTTAGTGGTGAGCCTGTAGCCGGCGAGCACTGCTATTTGTTTAGTTCACAATATGAATAACGACGCCGATGTAGCAGCTACATTAATATCGCTTGGAATTTAGGGTTAATTTAATTAAATTTCATTATTTGAGTATGTAATTCTGTTAAATATGATCGCATTCAATAGATTTCGGCCTAATCGGTCCCTAACACTGCTGGGCACCAGTGTATAGTTACAGCTGAGCCTGTAGCCGGCGAGCACTGCTATTTTACACTATCGCCGCCCGGGAACCAGCTGTATCGCTTCATCTATACTACCTCACAAGGTGGTTTACATCTACCGATTTATATGAATCGATTCAGCCCTAAAACGCCACAGTGTCGCGTTTACACGGCAAATGTAAATCGATCTAGGCAAGTGGTTTTATATGAAGCGTTTTAACTCACCCGTGTAAACACGGCTTTACACAGTTGGCCCATGACGGCTAGAAGAGCTGGTTCCCGGTTGGCGGAGATCGGAAAAGTGTTTGTACTGGTGTATGTTCGTGTGAGTGCTGGTGTGTGTTCACGTGTGTGCGTTCTGGTGGTGGTGTATGAGAGTTGGTGTCTGAGTCAGTAGATGTGTGTGCACGTATGCTTATCAATGTGTGTGTGTGTGTTTTAAAATGGTTTATTTCCAAGGGGTTATAGGCTGATATGTAGGATATATATAACACGTGAATTTAGTATTTAAAAGAGTACAGAAATTCGTACAAAAGCACAGAAATTTGTGGGATTTGTGACCTGTTGTAAAGTCGATGGCTGGCAGCTGCAGTTGTGTTGATTGATTGATTTGGGGTTGCTTTACGCCGTGTCGGCAGTATAGGCCATATTCACGGCGAGAAATGTTTGTTTTTTGTTCAAACCATTGCTTTTACATGTAAAAGCAGACAATCAATTATGTGCCAATAGACACTCATTAAATTAGAAAGCTCACAATCATATATTTGTGGTCAAGGGAAACAAATTCCCATAGAAAAAGAAAAGTTTTATTAATAATTGATAGAATTTATTTAGTAAACTATATGAGGTGGTACAGTCCAGCTGCCCTCAAAAAGGCTAAAATGTTTTCTTGTTTTACTTTAGTAAAAAGGTCATGCATACTGTCTGCAGTGTACAATTGTTGGCGCAGGGCCAAAAGATCATCGCAACTTAGTAAAATGTGTTTGAGTGTCAGCAGGGACTGACACCCAATACATTCAGGGGGAGGTTCCCCATTGAGCAGAAAAACATGTGTAAGACACGAGTGGCCAATATGGCAGCGGCTAAGGACCACTTGGGTCTGTGGTGGTTTTCCCACAGATGGTTCAATTTCTTTAAGTTTATTAATGTTTTCATCCCACTCATGTTGCCATGCCTGTAGTTGTGTAGGTAGGCTAACTATGAAATCACTACAGGCAAGAGAAATGTAGAGTAGAAAGTGCACAGAAAGACAGAGAGCTTGCACCCTCAGGTTTATTATTATATAGGTTCATGAATCCTTGATGGCTGTCACACCTGACCAGCTCCTCCAATCAACAGTAGGCATTCTCCAATCTACCAATGAACAGTCAGCATGCTTGTATCCATATGCCTTGGTTGTTTATGGCTACAGTGCCCTGTTGTGTCTGGTGGTGCTATGGGGTGTTCGTAACCTTACGACAGTTACCGGTTGCAGAACTGCAACATTTATAGAGAGGCTCCGATAAATCGGCCCAGTCTTTGGTTAAGACATGTCTTCTGCGGGTGAAGTGGTCTCAGAGGAAGTGTTGTGAAGGCTGGGACATCCTTCAAGACGTAGTGGTGGCGGGGCGCCGGGTGGCAGCGGATCTCTCCGTGCCATTGTTTGTAGTAGAGCTGTATGGTGTCTGTAGTGTAGCACTTGTATCCGGTCAGCAGGGGTTCGAGGAAGGCGGGCAAAGGTGGGAGCAGCGGTCGTTCCAGCAACAAGAACCAGACAGAGAAATGGTAAAAGGTCAAGAGCCCCACCCAAGAACACAACAACCCTGGTTAGGGGAAGAAGTGAGCCTGGGAGAAATCGAATGGGCAGATCTAGGAAAGAGAAATGAGGAGAGTTGAGTCAAAGGCCCGTGCCTATCTGCCCTATGGTGACCAACCGGCGAGCCATAGACACGGACAGAGTAAGGGTAGAAAGTGAAAATGCCGGCAGGCACCCCCTCCTGGAACTCTTTTCAGACATATCAAGGAGGTGTCCGGCCGGCGGAGAGGTGATAGAGAGAGGTGTGGACGAGGTGCGGTCCGGATAGCAAGTGAGTCTGGGTGTGCAGTGATCCATAAATAACAGTTGGGGGTGGGGGTGGGAGGGGGTATGTGAGCAGAGCTGCTAAGGCTCTATCACACTAAGAGTAATGCCCCTCTCACACTATCTATTAACTACACAATGTCTATTTAAACTCAGTAAAGGACCACCAGCACCACATAATACCTTATAGTGAATGGTAGACAGGAAGTGTGAACACTTATTTGTCTGGCCCTATATATCATTTACCTTTTCATATAACATTTGTAATCTACTATAGACCAGTTCACACCACCCGTCAATGTCTAATTATCGGGAAATTGTGAATGTGAGATGTGAGAATGTGAAAATGTGAGATGACTTATCAGAACCTTCAATTTCTGTGACTCTCGCGGGAATTTCGTGAGAGTTGGCAGCACTGTGTGCATGTATGTGTATCTACATAATACTATGTGCTTGGTGAGTAGCATGAACTGTATGTGTGCTTGTAAGTACAGAATGAGTTGAGCATCCATCTCCCATTTTGGGGAACCGGGCGCGGTGGCCGAATCGGTAGAGCACAGGCCTCGCGTGTGGAAGATCAGGAGTTTGGTTCCCGGTCGAGTCAAACCAATGACTTAAAAATTGATACTTGTCACTTCCTAGCCTGGTACTCGGCATTATTAGGATAGGGCAAGGACTGGTTAGCTCAGTGTCAGGATAATGTGACTGAGTGGGATATCAGGTCATGGTGCCGCCGGCCTGATTTCCCAGTGGGGCAGCACTATAAAATCGCCATGAGTGCGTACTTCACAAGTTGGTGCTCATCCTGATATGACCTTAGATGTTGCTAGGATGTAAAACAACAACAAACAAATCCATTTTGGGAGATCGTGGGATTTGAACCCATGGATTCGAACCCATGTCAAGTCAATCCAATGACTTAAAAATTGATACGTGTCGCTTCCTAGCCAGGCACTCTGCATTATTAAGTTAGGACAAGGACTGGCTCAGTGTCAGGATAATGTGACTGAGTGGGATATCAGGTCATGGCGCTGATATCACTATAAAGTTGTCATGAGTGAGCATCGTCACAAGTCGGTACTCGTCCTGATATGCCCTTAGATGTTGCCAAGACGTAACAAAATTCAACAACCACCCAGCCCACCCGCCCACCAACCCTATCTAAAAACAGTCATCTTTCCTTCGCCACAAATGGGAGTCTAATGAGGTCATGACCCAGATCCGTGTCGTACTGTACACATGTAGTAAGAATCCATGGTAAATAAAAAATATAAAAAACGCGATTAAAAATAAAACGAGCGCAACAAGATATGGACAACATTTATACCGGACGTGAACTCGTCGAGAAATCATTGTTTCATCGATTCGCCGAAAATCGCAGTGGTAATAGGGCCTAGTCAGTCAGAAGGCGGAATTGGCCACTTCCGTTTCTGGAAAGTCGTCTGCTGTCCGGGTGGTGAGGGTTGTGAGCGTGGGACGGCTTCACGGCATATATAAGTTAATAAGTGTCGCCTTGGTTACATAAGTCATACGGGAGGCACACTGAAGACACGGGAGGATACTACTATAGACACTGTGACCACGTGACCTGTGACTAACTAGAGTAAGTGTGCAATCACAGAGGATTAGTTCGCACTTCGAGAACCGTCCACGCCTTGTTGGGTTCTCTCTTCTCTTCTCCCTTCTCCTTTCTCTTCTCCCTTCTCTTCTCCCTTCTCTTCTCTTCTCCCTTCTCTTCTCCCTGCTCTCTTCTCCCTGCTCTCTTCTCCCTTCTCTTCTCCCTTCTCTCTTCTCTTCTCCCTTCTCTCTTCTCTTCTCCCTTCTCTCTTCTCTTCTCCCTTCTCTCTTCTGTTCTCCCTTCTCTCTTCTCTTCTCCCTGCTCTCTTCTCTTCTCCCTGCTCTCTTCTTCCTGCTCTCTTCTCCATTCTCTCTTCTCTTCTCCCTTCTCTCTTCTCCCTTCTCTTCTCCCTTCTCTCTTCTCCCTTCTCTTCTCCCTTCTCTTCTCCCTGCTCTCTTCTCTTTTCCCTTCTCTCTTCTCTCCCCTTTTCTTTCTCTCTCTCTCTCTCTCTCTCTCTCTCTCTCTCTCTCTCTCTCTCTCTCTCTCTCTCTCTCTCTCTCTCACCCTCACCGGACGCAGTAGCTGAAACGGTAAGAGCACTGGCTTCCAATGGGGAAGGTCGGGAGTTCTAATCCTGGCCGAGTAGCGAGTCAAACCAATGACTTATAAAATTGATACTTGTCACTACATAGCCTGACACGCCATTAACACTAATATTGTAATAACAGGAATGGGTATGGACTGGTTTACTCAATATCACTCTCAGGATAATGTAGCCGAGTGGGATATCGGGTTATAGTTCTGGCAGTTCTGTGACAGTAATGGAGTAGCATTATAAAGTCACAATAAGTGAGCAATTTCACAAGTTGGTAGTGAAATGTCCTTAGATATTGCTACGTTGTAAAACCCCAACAAACAATCTCTATATACACACCCACCACCTCCGGATTCCACACAGTCAGCTTGCTCACTCAGGCGTGTCCGGTGACCCCGCTGGAGGGCTGAGGTCAGGGTGCGAACGCATAAAGACTTCTGTCCACATTGAAGCCATGAGTAAATTTTGACGTGGTTTTGAGTTATTTGCCAGTTCTGCTTAGAGTTGCTTTATCTGCTGCCGATGTGGTGTAACGCAGAGGGTCGATGTACCCGTGTAGTCGGAAGGTCGGGTTTGTTTGTTTGTTGTTTTACATCCTAGCAACATCTAAGGTCATATCAGGACGGGTACCGACTTGTGACAGTGCGCACTCATGGCAACTTTATAGTGCTGTCCCACTGGGAAACCAGGCCACTGGCACCATGACCTGATATCCCACTCAGTCACATTATCCTGACACTGAGCCAACCAGTCCTTGGCCTATCCTAATAATGCCGAGCGCCAGGCTAGGAAGTGACAAGTATCAATTTTTAAGTCATTGGTTTGACTCGACCAGGGATCGAACCCACAATCTACCAACACGGGAGACGGACACTCTAACTCATTCGGCCATCCCGTCTGGTCCTGGAAGGTCGGGAGTACGAATCCTGGTCGAGTCAAACCAATAACTTACTAAGCTGATACTTGTCACTTCCGAGCCTGCTGCTTGGCATTACTAGGATAGGCAGGATTGGTTATCTCAGTATCAGGATAATGTGACTGAGTGGGATATCAGTTCATGGTGCTGGTAGCCTGATCTCCCAGTGAGGCAGCACTATAATATTGCCATGAGTGTGCATTGTCACAAGTCAGTACCCGTCATGATATGACCTTAGATGTTGCTATGATGTAAAACCACAACAAACAAACGCTATCCAAGCATGTTTCGCTAATATTATTCCATGGCCTATTTATGAGTGTACAGCCCGCATTCACAACGAGGCACATCCAATGGTTGCCTGGTTACTAAACGGGTAATTAACTGGCAGCTGCAATGCATGGAGATAAGCGAATGCAATCTCGCTTTGTTAACCTTCAATTTTTTACAATAGGTCAGTTCCGAGATGCCAAACTATGTCAGCCTAGGGCTGTATTGCTAGACAATTAGTCAATGTAGATAGCTATATATACGGTGTGAATTCGGTGTGAACGCGCACTGTCAACCAGCTCTGTGCCACTTCCTCAAACTGGGAATTTTGTGTGAACGCACACCGGCAACCAGCTCATTGCTACCCCAGCAAAGTGAGAATTACCAACCCAGAAGAGACTGGGTGTAGTAGATTCTATTTGTGCCATGTCATTTGAGTTGCCGTATGAGGAACGAGTGCTGGTAGTGACCTTGACTGACCTTGGCTGTCGTGATGTGCTTTGTTGGGTGGGTGGTGGATGGGAGGTGGGCGGTCACTGCTGTCTGTGATCGTGTTTGTCACATTAGATGAGTCATACACTATTATGCCCGATGTACACTGAACGATATTTCGCTATGAATTGTGTTTGTTTGATTGTTGAAGTTTTATGTCCTGGCAACATCTAAGGTCAGGATGTATACCGACTTGTGACAGTGCACACACATGGCAACTTTATAGTGCTGCCCCACAGAGATACCCTGCTTTACTTTATAGTGCTGCCCCACAGAGATACCCTGCAGCCAGCACTATGGCCCAATCCCCCACTCAGTCACATTATCCTGATACTGAGCTAACCAGGCCTTCCCCTATCCTAATAATGCAAAGCGCCAAGCTAGGTAGTGAGAAGGATCAATTTAGTAAGTCATGGGTTTGACTCAACTGGTATTCAAACCCAGGATCTTCCACATGGGAAGCCTGCACTCTACCCATTTGGACTTAGGAACAAACTGACTTTGGAATAAACCTCAGGAACGTGACTCGTCCATAAGTAGAGAAGTGGCTGAAGTGGTTGTGGTCCATGCAATAAATGTTTCCCATGAACACCACCAGGGGGCATGCGCGAATTAGGCAGATGACTATGCCAGCGTTGAGGGCACCAGTGTCAGATGATGTATCACCAGGTGACGGCTGCCTTTTTACAGCTGTTATGTAGGTCAAGTGTTGCATGTGTGATAGGCCATGTCGTACACATACTGGTTCCCCTTGGTCTGATGCTGAACCAACATGAAGAGAAGAGGCCAAGTAGAGAAACGTATGCTAAAGTTTTAATTCGTTCCCCCACCCACTGCGGGATCACAGAACGAAGTGACCCAGCCTTGATCAGCTAGGTAGCAACTAACCTCTCATGGTGGGGGGTGGCCACGAGCCAGTCTCAGAAGGGGCAGGGCGGTCCACCCAGGGACCACCTCTGGCTGTCTTGCTGGCACCTGCCACCATGTTTGGAAAACAGTGGCCAGCATAGTCAGGCTCATGTACAGACTACTACACTTGCATGTCATTCCTGTCTCTTGGATTTGAGAAGTTTTTCTAGGAGACAGTTAGCAGAGCATAACTATATCTTTAGCGTTTGTTGCCAAACGTGGAAGTTTGAAACTTGTGTTTGTTTGTTTGTTGTTTATGTCCTAGCAACATCTAAAGCCATATCAGGACGGGCACAGACTTGTGACAATGCGCACTCGTTGTGACTTTATAGTCCTCCCCACTGGGAGACCAGGCCACCGGTACCATGACCTGATATCCCAGAGTCACATTATCCTTATTCTATGTTAACCAGTCCTTGTCCTATCCTATAAATGCCTAGCTCCAGTAGTGACAAGTATCAATTTTATAAGTAGAGCACAGGCTTTCTGGGTGGAAGGTCGGGAGTTTGATTCCCGGTCGAGTCAAACCAAGGACTTACAAAATTGATGCTTGTCAGTATCTAGCCTGGTGCTCGGCATTACTAGGATAGGGCAAGGACTGGTTAGCTCAGTGTCAGGATAATGTGACTGAGTAGGATATCAGGTTATTGTGCTGGTGGCCTTGCCTCCAAGTTGGGCAGTACTATAAAATCACCATGTGTGTGCACTGCCACAGTCGGTACTCGTCCTGATATGACATTACATGTTGCCAGGATGTAAAACTCCAAGAAACGACAAACAAAAGTGTGTCCAGCTACTGACATAACGCTCTGCTGGTGGTCAGTTGCCAGCTGGCTTTGGACCGTCCCACTCAGGGATCTTCAGAATTAGTGTGCTGCCACCTGTCGGCCATAAAGAACACGATATGGGTCAGTGCAGAGTGGCGGCCATTATGTAGTAGTTAGTGGTGCTACCAGACGCCGTGTCCGAATCAGTTTGAGCGCAGACTTCCCTTGTGGAAGGCAGTTTGATTCTCAGTCAAGTAAATGAAATGACTTACACATTGTATGCTTGTTGCTTCCTAGCCTGGCGCTCAGCATTACTAGGATAGGGCAAGGACTGGTTAGTGGTTAGCTCAGTATTACTATTAGGATAACGTGACTGAATGGAAAATTGGGTCATGGTGCTGACTGCCTGGTCTTCCAGTCGGGCAGTACTATAAAGTCACCATGAGTGCACACGGTCACAAGTCAGTACCCGTTCTGATATGACCTTAGATGTTGCTGGGACATAAACCTCCAACAAACAAAGCAGTAGCGGTGGTGGCGGGTGGGAAGTCATATTCCACATTCAGACTACTACAATGCTTAGAGCTATGGTCAGATCTGTGCTGCTTCGTGGAGTGACCCGTGTTGGTAGACCATGGGATCGTGGGTTCGAACCCTGGTCGAGTCAAACCAATGACTTAAAATTTTATACTTGTTGCTTCCTAGCCAGGCGCTCGACATTATTAGGATAGGGAAAGGACTCATTGGCTCAGTGTCAGGATAATGTGACTGAGTGGGATATCAGGTCATGGTGGTGGTGGCCTGGTATCCCAGTGGGGCAGCAATATAAAGTCGCCATGAGTGCGCAGTGCCACAAGTTGGTACCCATCCTGATATGACTTTAGATGTTGCTAGGACGTAAAACAACAAACACAAACAAAATCGTGGAGTGACCTCACCTTGGAGGAAGCAGGATCTTCCTTCCGGTAGTTACCGTGGTGACCTACTACTTAATCAAAGCAGACGACGGAAACCAGGCTACTGGTGCCGGTGTAAAGATTTCAAATTCCCCCCTGATTCAAGTTCCCCCCGGGAACTTGAAAACGTTTTCAAATTCCTCCCAGAGGAATTTGAAAACGTTTTCAAGTTCTCTCCCTCATTTTAACTTTCCCTCCCCGCAGGGAACTTGAAAACGTGCGTAAAACTACACCAACCACCCAGCCTCCCCAGGCCCTCTCAGAAGACTGTGGTTGGGATCCTTAGGCTGCCTTTTTCCTTCCTCCCCCCTCCCCCCTACCCCCCCTGGAAATTGTCTGAAAATTTTTAATTTTTCCGTGAAATTTTCGATTTGTTTAACTTTTCAATTTGTTATGTGCTTTTTTGAATAATTAAAAAAATATCGAATTTTTGTGTGAAATTCTTTATTTTCGTGAAATATACATTTTTTTGGTGATTTTTTTACGTGAAATTGTTCGATTAACAACAAATCTTTTTGGGGAAATTTTGGTGACTACTATTACTATTTTTCATAAATTTTCGATCTTTTTAAAACTTTTACATTTTTGAGGAATTTTCTTTATTTTTAAACAATTTTAAATTCCCAGGGGGGGGGAGGAATTTGAAAATAGGGGGGGGATCTGAAAACGTTTTTAATTTCCCCGGAGGGAAGTTAAAAACGTTTTCAGATTCCCGGGGGGGAACTTGGGAAGAGGGGGGTGGGGGGGGGGGGGGAAGTTGAAATCGTTACACCGGGGCCTGTGTGGCGTTGGCAAGGGCTCCTTTTCACCAATCACCTGTCTTTCCATCTCGGTGAACTAACAAATCGCCTACCAAGCAGACACTGAGCGGTTAGTGATCGATATGGAGCTTGAGGCATGAGTTCCTCAGGGATGAGTATTGGGCCGCATCCACGAAGGGAGAGGGCAGCCTAGTCTTAGATTAGGTCTTTCAAGCCTTATAACAACTAATCGATAAGATGTGAAATACTGGACTGGGTGGCTGAATAGGTAAGAGCTTTGGCTGGCTTCCTGTGCAGGAGATCGCGGGTTTGAACGCCCGACTGAGTCAACCAATGACTTTGCAAAATTGATACTTGTCGCTACCTAACCTGGCGATTGGCATTAATAGGATCGTGCAAGGACTGGGTTGCTCAGTATCAGGATAATGTGACTAAGTGTGATGTGATATCAGGTCATAGTGGTAGCCTTGTCTTCCTCGTGGGGCAGTGCTATAAAATCACCATCAATACACACTGTGAAAAGTTAGTGTCTGTCCTTATGGGGCTGTCACACTCTGACGTAATGCGGTAGCATAAGCCAACGTAGGTGAAATTTGGCCATTACGTCGAGGTACATTGAGATACGTTACGCGTTCGTGAAGCCTACATTGAGATACATTGAGATACGGTGACACACGTCAAGGTTTTGGACATACCCAAAACTTTTGACGTACAGGCCTTTACGTTGGGTTACTTTAGGTTACGTGGGGCTTATGGTGCACTCATGTTAGGCTTATGTCGAGATACATTAGACGTTCACTAGAGCTACGTCGGTCTACATTGAGGAGAGTTGGGAAGAATGTGCAGCCCACGCGCTGCCAACGTGATGTTAATGTATCTCGACGTATGTCTAAAGTGTCTGTGACGTGTGTCTAACGTTAGTCTAACGTAAATCCAGTGCATCTTGACGTATTCAATGTAGTTGATGAACGGCTGTTGCGCGTGTAACATATGTAATGTGCACCAACGTTCTTTGAACATAAGCGAACAGGCTGTGAACGTGGTGTGATTTGTGTGTGATTGTGATTGGTGTGGATGCCTTTATATTGTCTTCGAGAATATAAAGGCATCCACGATGAGCACATTGAGCGGTCGCTGTCCTTACACTGAGCACGCTGGACTGTCGTTAGACTGACGCTGCTCACTCACGGGCCTGATGTCGACTCACGTTACGAATTACATCAGAGTCACACATAGCTATGTTAGGGCGGGCGTAATTACGTGAGTCCTACGCTAAGCCGATGCTAAGGTTTCGCTAGGCTGACCCCGCACGCTGGAGGCTCGTTAGCCTTATGTTAGGCCTTTTTTTTTTTAACGTTCGAACTCGTTGACACATGTTACAACTATGTTGGACCGATGTTTCGCCTACATCCACTAGGTTGCACTGACATCCAAATTGGCCCTGCAAAGCAGAGAATTTCTACGTATCTCGGCGTAAATAAGTGATTTCTACGTTCCCCACTCGCTGGCCCGTTACATTGTAGTGTGACAAGGGTATTAGATATTACTGGGACGTATAGTCCTTACAAGTAAACCTGTGTGAAGGAGCATTGAACCATGGTGATTCTCACATAGGTTACTAATTGTGGTGGAGAATCATAAACAAACACTCGACTGTAACAGAAGTGCGCCAAATAAGAACGTACTCCCTTGTAATAGAAAGAGATTTTTTTAAAGTATTTTATTAACGCCATTTAGGCATATCCTATGTAAGTAGGCGTGTTTTTTAGCTTTGATTTAATGTTCAGGTATTTTGCTTTCTTTCAGAAACAATACCAAAGATGGCGAACAGACCAAAGGGATATGGAATGAGTGCTGAAGTCAAGAGGAAGGTAGGATTACACCACCAGGAGGAATTGTTAACTAATGAACCACCAGTGGGCACTGTTAACCAATGAACCACGGGGGGGGGGCACTTTAAAGCAACTACCAATCAATCAATCAATGAACCCGGGGGCACTGTTAACCAATGAACCACCAGGGGACGCTGTTAACTGTTATATGGGCAGGGAGCACCGTTAACAATTGAACCACCAGGGGGCACTGCTAACCAATTAAACACCGGGGGCACTGCTAACCAATGAACCACCAGGGGTACTGTTAACAATTGAACCACCAAGGGGCAGTGTTAACCAATGAACCACCAGGGGGCACTGTTAATCAATGAACCACCATGGGGCCACTGTTAACCAATGCACCACCGGGGGCACTGCTACCAATGAACCACCAGGGGACACTTGGTAACCATTACATGACCAGGGGGCGCTGTTAACCATTGGACCACCAAAGGGCATGGTTGAGGTTTTACATCATAGCAACATCTATGGTCATATCAGGATGGGTACTGACTTGTGACAGTGCACACTCATGGTGACTTTATAGTGCTGCCCCACTGAAGTCACATTTTCATGACCTTGAGCTCACCAGTCCTTCACCTATATATCCTATTAGTGCCGAGTGCTAGTATAGGCGAGGTAGTGGTAAGTATCAAATTGTATAAGTGATTCCATTGTATTGGCCGGGTTTCAAACTCTCAAACGTCCGCTGTTCAGTATCCCCCACAGGGGGCGCTGTTCCGTATCCCCCACCAAGGGGATCTGACCCTGGCACCACAATGTGTCGGGTAGGCAGCATTTAGTGCAACTGGTGACTTTCTTTCCCCTTTTTAATTTTTAGAATTTTATTTCCATCATGTCATCGGGTTGCATTTTGATTTATTTTTGTTGTGGACCCCCCACGCTCCTGAATCAGGAGTTGGTCACGTGACATGTAAAACCTTGGCTGAGAGCATTGTGCTAGGTATATATATACAATATATGGCACGTTAGGCAAACAACATACTTCTCAACAACCACAGATGATCCTATAGCAGATGGTTATTTAGGACAACCCCCACTTTCCCTATAGTTGCATAGGCCGATGCTTTTGAGTTTGTCATTTTTCTGAGATGAATATATTAAATTAATTGTCATTATCTACCTCGCTTTAATTTTTTTCATATGAGACTGGTTGAGAATAGCTGGCTCAGTGTAAGGATAACGTGGCTGAGTCTGGTTATTTTGCTGTTGATATGATATGTTGACAGTGATGCAGCACTATAAAGTCACCATGAGTGCATGGGTTCCCCTTTTGATATGACCTTCAATGTTGCTGTTGGCATAAAGTCGTTATATACAAAACTTATTGTTCGATTGCAGATTGAAGCTAAATATGACTCAAACGATGAGAGGGAAGTCAAAGCGTGGATTGAGGCTATTTTGGGAATCGAATTAGACCCAGTAAGTATAACCAGCGTTCCTGGTTACCACTTCGTTGTAACAATTATTAAACACAAGTTACAGGAACAGCGTTTGAAACTTCAATATCGTGGTTATTAAGCATTTTATGTGGAACCAAATCACCCAGTTAAAGTGTTTATCGCCAGTTCTTAATAATTGGTCTATTCTCATCAAACTGCAACATTTAGAGTTCTGTGGGGGTATTTCAGGAATTCCTTATATCATTTCAGCTGTAAGCTGACTCTATTCAGTACATATTGGTACATTAGTGACATAATTTGGGCAAGTTAACTGTAAAAATTGACCATCCTGTGACTATTTGAAGAATAAGGTTCCTTACTGACCATAACCGTCCGTCTGTACACATTTCCATAGACTTAAAAACAGCTATACCTAGTTAATACCTGTTAACTTATTATTTCTTAATTTATATACATGTTCAACATATTTGTCAATGTAAATATGTCAGAAATATTTCTTACATTTTTATTTCATGGCAAAGGACTGAACTTATCTGTACCACCCACAACTATCTTTTTTTTCTACTTAACTATGTAATAGTTGCTCCAATTTATAGGTAATAGCATCTTTTCCTTATAAAAAACATGCAATTATATGCCATACTAATGATCTTTTCAGAAATGTAAACTTTATTCTCGTAGCATGAAGCCTTTTTGGGGGTAACCATTTTATGATTCCAGACAGATGGTTATGGGCATTCATATTTCCAGTAATTAATATATAGTAAATAGTTGTATGGACACTGAGTAAATACATTTAGTTTTAACATTTGTTATACCTATCACACACAGTGTCTACTTCACATAAGTATATTACAGAGGGTACAATGGTCATAGTACAGATAGTTTTATCATTTAAAAAGGGGAGACGAACAGTTATGCAGATAACCTGTAAAGTATACAAAAAAAATACACATTCCTAGTTAAAATAAATAAACACAGTGTTGGAACATGTTAAACTATGCTATAGGCACAAAGAAATCACTTCACTTTAATATATTGTCGCAACACTTTAATTCTGGGGGCAAAAACCAATGGGAGATGGACGGTTATGGTGAATTTTATTTCTAGTAATATAGAGTATTACTTAGCACAAGACTGAGTAGTTTAAATTTGCTGTACCCATATGTCTCACAGTGTTCACAACCTCTAGTTAAAGTTTAACATGTACTGTGGTCCTAGTACTGATCTTTCAATTTTTGAAAAATGGGAGATGTACGGTTATGCAAAAACATGTACACAATGCTTAAAATACAAATTCATACTCAAAATGACACCCACACCTACGTCCACACACCCACACCCACACCCGCACTCCTACCCACTCCCACAACCCTACTCACTCCCACAGCCCTCCCCACTCCCACACCCCTACCCACCCCTACCCACTCCCACACCCCTACCCACCCCGTATTATGGCGACAGACGGCTATGGCGACGGACGGTCACGTGATGTGGTCTCCTTCCTGCCTCAGTCTGGAAACCACACCCACTGGTGCCCACACTCACACCCACACCTACATCCAAATCACACACCCAAACTCACACCCCCTAGCTACACCCACACCCCTACTCCCACAGTATTATGGTGACAGACAGTTATGGCGATGTATGGTCATGTGATGTGTTCTCCTTCCTGGCTCAGTCTGGTACCCACACCCACTGGTACCCTCACTCACACCCACACCCACATCCCTACTCACATCTACATCTACACTCACACACACACACACACCCCTACCTACGCCCACACCCATACTCACAACCACCCTTATTATGGTGACGGACGGTTATGGCGACAGATGTAAAAACGCTACCAGATCCAGGGAAATAGGAATAGCTAAACTTTGGCAAATATAAAGGTTAACTCATGATAGTTAGCCCTATAGTATATCCTTCACTAATCTTTACAATCCATGCCACAGATGGACGGTTATGGTCATATCTTCACCAAATTAGGTTTTAGATGCTTATATGGATGCTAATTAAAATATCCGATTTGTATCACTCCATATGGAATGCACCAACTATGTCAATGAAGTTGTGTATGCAGTTAGTGTTATTTATTGATAGGTTACACCAATATGCCCCTATAAACCATTGCAGATAGACGGTTATGCTAAAAATTCCCCAACACAAAAATGCTGATTATTATCCAGGCAGCCAGCCGACTTGAACTCCTAATTTTGAGGGTTAATAATGGGAGAGACATAGGCCATGGTAAGAAAATATTTTCTGAATGCCCTACTTACAGGGTTATCTAAAAGGGAAACATTTAAAGCTACTTTTGGCCAGGAAATTGTCCAAAAACTATGGAAATATGACCACATATGGTCCACAGTTTTATGAGATCACATCGTACAGATACAAAACTGGTATCCCTAGAAAGCCCTAATACAGAAGAATGCATACAAGCTCATTCCAGCCTTCTAACACCATTATCAACGAATGTGCCGTATTAAAACACGTTTGTTGCAGCTTTATGAGAACTGACCAATTGTAAGTGGCTGCCACTGACTGTTGCATGCTATCACTAGTGGTGGTGTGATGTCACTGGCTGTTGTGTGATGTCACTGGCTGCTGTGTGATGTCACTGGCTGTTGTGTTATATCACTGGCTATTGTGTGATGTCATTGGCTGGTGTGTGATGTCACTAGCTGTTGTGTGATGTAATTGGCTGGTGTGTGATGTCACGGGCTGTTGTGTGATGTCACTGGCTGCTGTGTATTGTCACTGGCTGTTGTGTGATGTCACGGGCTGTTGTGTGATGTCACCGGCTTGTATACTGTCACTGACTTGTATACTGTTGCTAAATGTCAACTCCCAGCTAGTATCATAACTGTCAACTTCTATTGTTGATTGTCAACGCATGTTGTGGACTGTCACCTCATGATAGTGACTGTCAACTCATGTGGCTGATTGTCAAACCCTATTTCTCTCTGTCAACTCATATCATTGACTGTTATATCATGTCGCACATTATCAACTGTCATTGATGGTAAATTTCTGTCGTTGACAGCCAACTCCTGTAATTGCCTGTCACTGACTGTAAACTCGTGTTGCTGACTGATGTCACTGACTGTCAATATACGTGACTGACTGTTATCTCAGGTCACTGACTGTCAACTTATGTAATCGACTGTCAACCTATGTGATCGACTGTCAACCCATGTGACTGTCAACTTATGGCGCCGAGTGTTAACTCAGGCGGCTAACTTCTGTATGATATCGTTAACTACAAGCTCTTGTTACTAATTGTGATCTGCCGTCTCTGACTGTTGGTTGCTGTCACTGATTGTTGTCTACTGTCAATCTAAAACCGTTAACAGTTGACTTAAGCTGTCATCAGGTAATTGACGTAAATTCTGGCCTGAACTGGAACGCCTGTTCGGGTCGCTAAGCGAGTCGAGCTGTAAACAGCCGTGTGTCCGTGTGTCCGTGTATCCGTGTATCGGCCTATCCGTGTATCGGTGTATCCGCGTGTTAATGATGTTCTGCTCTGTTCCAGTCCCCCAACCCGGGCCCCAAGAAGATGCAGGATGTGCTCAAGAGTGGGGTCATCCTCTGCCAGTGAGTAAACTTCACACTCGTTCGTTTTGTCGTCTGCTATTCATTGCACTCATTTAAATTTGGAAGTTTCTATTTCTACCTTTATTATAGGAGTTATGCACTTATTTAATTTTCAATGAATGGGTAGCTGGACGCAGTGGCCTAATCTATAGAGCGCATGGTTCCCGCGTGGAAGGTCGGGAGTTCTAGTCCCGGACCAGTCAAGCTGATGACTTATAAAGTTGATTGTTGTCGTTACTTATCCTGGCACTCGGCATTGATAGGGTTGGGCAAGGTCTGGACAGTATCAGGATAATGTAACTATGTGGTATATTGGGTCATGGTGATGGTGGCCTAGCCTCCCAGTAGTGATGCACTATGAAATTGCCATGATTGTGCACTGTCACAAGTTGGGGCACATCCAGATATGACCTTAGATGTTGCTAGGATGTAAAACAAGCAAACAAATCAATGAATGGGTACTAAATGTCGTATCCCGTGCTTGAATGGCACAGCAGACGACAGGCAGAGCCAAATCAATCAATATACATAGCATATTTAGCTTATTTCTCCAGTGGTTACATAATGCTGTGTGTATAATGTATCACTATTCATAAAACGGTGTAACAATGCAGTGTCTGATTTAGCTATGCTCATCATCAAACAATAGGCATTTTTTTCAGGATTAGAATTTTGCACAAGACTAGCACGTCAATTAGTAGGTTCATTGTATAATATGTTATTACATGTTACACATACTTTTCTAAAAAATAAGATTCAGATTTATTATTACACCATAGCTGAAATGTATATAATGAAGTACAGTATGTTTTGAATATAATATATTTCTGTGTGCCCTGGTGTTTATTTGGTTAACTACTTAGACATGCTTGGGTGTGTTGAGTACAGTGTATAGTATCAGGTGTACTAAATAACATCGTCTCCTGTTGCGCTAGTATCTTTGTTTACATTGCCAGCCTTGGAAGTTTACACATCGGTTTCAGTTTGCATCCTGTGCTCCACGTTGTTTATTGTGTTCGGTGAACATTTTTATTTTTCATCAAATATGGAAGATATGATTCGAGAGTATATACAGTGAATTTTTGGTCATCTTCCCTCTGCCCCTCAAAAAGTCCTAAAAATGGATAAGAAAGAAATTATACATTAAAGATAATGGATTTGTTAGCAATAAAAAACGTTTATCACAGTGAGTAAGGCCTCAGTCACACTATCACTTATGACCTCTTGCGACCACTTTGTGACCAAACTCCAGTGACCTTGCGACCAAAGCAACAACAAAAAAGCGGAAAAAAACAATGTAATCAAATAGTTTTGGTCACAAGCAGGTTTGTGGTGCAGCAGCTGGCCGCCCAGAGGTCGCCAATCACATTTGTTTTATTTTGATCAAACGGAAAGATTGCACATCTTTGTGTCAAGACACTTGATTTGCTAAAATATATCAATAGTGTTTTGATATTTTAATTAATTACCATTTCAGCATGTGTTTACAAAGAACTCATTTTGCAATCAGATACAATTTGTATTGATATTTGGGTTAGTGTCATTTAGAGGGACACTGAAGGACGTGAAAGTAAAAATACAGCCAATCATAAAGACAATCTTTGTAAATAAACTAAATTTAAAAGTGAAAATGTTGTTTCTGCAGATTAGCGCAAACCGTAATGGGGCCAAGTTCATGCAAGTTCAAGGAGAAGAGCATGGCCTTCATTCAGATGGAGAACATATCAAACTTCCTCAGCGCGTGTGAGAAGTATGGAGTCGACAAAACTGACCTCTTCCAGACGGTTGATCTGTACGAAGGCCAGAACATGCTGGCTGTGCTCACAGGCATCCAGGCCCTCAGCAGGAAGGTGGGTTATGCATAGCTAATCAGGGATCGCAAGAACTAATCTGATAGATGGCGGTGATACAACATGCATACACTAGTAAACATTGAATTCCCAACAAAACTACACTTGGTGCTTAAAAATGGTCGTGTGATAGGCTGCGTACAGTCAGTTCCTCCTTTGTCAAAGGATCCTCCACCTCAGTGTGGGCATTGTCAGTGTAGATTAACGGCGCATCATATTTTGGTGGGGTGTCCTTACCTACAGCCGGTTACAGATTGTGTGTTTGGTAATGAGTGTGTGATGTAATCATTTTGATTCCATCTGTGACTCATTATTAATACAAGAAAATTAACTAATTTTTATCTTAGATTTATTTTCCATACTTAATTATTTTGCTGAATTAGTTGTTATTACTATTTTATTTCTTATATAACCTTTTAAAAGATTTCTACTATAGTTGTATGCATTACATTTGTTACCATATTTGTATGCATTGAGTTCTACCTTATTTACTTAAAATAGCAATCTTTTTGATAATTAACCTGTGTATCACGCTCAATAGCCAATGATTATTGGGGGGGGGTCGTTAAGCAAACAAATAAGCAAAGGACTTTAAATGAGCGATAATGGGGTACATGTGCTTCGGGTAGGTTTGCTTTGCTTCGATGCATCCCATGATGCACCGCCTGGCTGGGATTACAAACTCGCTTATTGCGCTCACCTAACAAGGGCGGTCCGAACCAGTGCGTGCTGGTTGGATCCTCCTCGTTGTTGCGCTTACTATGCTCACGCCACTCTTCTTGACCTGCAGGCACAAGCGCACGGGTTCGACGGCCCGACGATTGGCCCGAAGGAAGCGACCCAGAACAAGCGGGACTTCTCTGAAGAGACGCTGAGGGCTGGGAACTGTGTGATTGGTCTCCAGATGGGAACCAACAAGGTAGCGAGCCAATCAGGACTCAATATGGGCAAACCGAGGGGCATCATGGGAGTAGACAAGTAAATCAATATGTAAATTTATTCAGATTTTTTTTTTTTACTCCCCCCCCCCCCCTCCCGCCGCCCGCCCTCTGTGGTATTTCGCCAGCTTACAAGAGGGTAGATATGTCTGCATTTACCCTGACTGCATGGCCGACTTCTCAATTCAAGATGGCGATTTGCTGTTTGGGGCGCGAGGTGCGCGCGTAGGAACGCGCAATTAGCAGACAGCCGATGTTTGCAGTAAACACCGAAACAAAGCGACAGTGGGGAATCCAGCCTGATAAATGAACAACTGTTCTTTACTTCATACTCACAAATCTTGATGACTTTGTGAATGTGACCAGCGTTCATTCATTTGCGTTGTTTAGTCACTTTTCTCTTATACGTTCCTTCTTTATTAAAGATGCCTAGTCCGATCAAAGTATAACATTTTCTAAAGCAAACCACTTATCTACATTTGACCCTACACACCCACCTTAGATACTAGTGCACTTTATACCTATTTGTTGCTGCATAGAAGCGTCTACTATGTCAATTCAATCGAACCCATTACTGTTGAAGCCTAAGGGATCAGAGTTGTGACATGCACGCCAAAATTAATGCGGCATTTTTATGACCTTAGATGTTGCCAGGACTTAAAACTGCAACAACCAACCAACCACACTTCAAATATCTTCCAAGTTAGTCATTTAAAATCAAAGTTACTTCAAACTAAAGTGAGATAAATTGCAACGATCAACCTACTAGTAGTACTACATTTATCTCAGTAAATGAAAAATCCAAAACCATCGGACTCTAGAACTTTAAACGAGGGCATCAGATGTTAGCATTATGTGTGCACAGACAGACTAGCCCGGTCTTCAGTGCCCGTTCACACTGGGCTGGGTCTAATTCCACTACACCGCCTCATGTGTGTAGAACCCAGATCACGTGGGTGCGTAGACGCGCCTGCCCGATGCCGATATGCACATATGGAGTGTAAACTTCAGGGTGGCTAGCCCATCACACTGCCACATTCCTAAATGAACACAAACAAACCTACTTCGCAGGGCTTGCCCCGAACAGTATACAACAACATGGGAGCTTTGTAAGACAAATTCACCTCGACATAATTTACTGTGAGCATTATTCGTGAAGTTATGTCCTTGAGAAACACATTAGTAGAACATTTGCATAGCAGTTATCCGTCATTATTCAAATTGATAGTTCACTTTTTTTTAAATATTTTGTAGCGCATCTGATCATTAATGTCATTTAATTTAATTCTTTTAACATTGTGGTTTTTTTTTTCCATGAGAGTTATAATTGGTTGCATCTTATCATAGGGACGCGTCGTTCGTTGTAAGCCTGTCACATTCGAGAGGGATAACATTATCTTTATGACATCCAATGTTTACACATGTATTGGTGACTTTGTTATTTTGGATTATTATTAATTAAAAAACATATATATATTAAACAAAATGTTGTGAACACGGATGCCTTGTTGTTATGTTTGTGGTGCATGTTTCCAGTAGATGTGAAGTAATGGTGTGTTATTGTTAATGAACATTATTGGTAGTGAGTATTGGTGCTCATGAGTATTTTAGTTAATGAATATTAGTGTTAATCAGTATTACTCCCAGTGGGGCAGAACTATAAATTCACCATGAGTGTGCGCTGTCACAAGTCGGTAGCCATCCTGATATGACCTTAGATGTTGCCAGGACGTAAACCAATAACCACCCATAAACGACACGAGCTTAGCCGAGCTGCACTAGAATGCTGCCGCATAACGGGAGAACCTGCTACTATGCTGACCGCATTGTCACAGCTGTTTGCCACTAGATGGCGCCAGCAGCGCCCGTCGGCGCTTTACCTGCCCGCCGTAGGGTTTGAGCAGAAGGCTGAAGGCGGAGTGCTTCGGTTTACATTAACCTTTCGCCACCTAGGGGCGTCACTTTGTGACCTTCTCACCACAACGTCTGTTGGCGGCTGACCGACTGGTGAAGTATCACAGCCTCTGGTGACGGAGGGGAAGTTGGTGGGGGGAGGGGGTGGGGGGTACTCTACTTGATCTATCTCTCACCTGCAGTACAAGTGTGGCAGGCACTTTTTTGAGCCTGCTTGGGCGTAATCGATTAATCGACTCTGGTCACCCGAGCCACTTTTTGGCGCATGCGCACATCCTGCAGACTCGGGTCGAATAATCGAATAAGCTCGGGTGACAAAAATGGTGGCCCTTTTATTTGTTTTTTTTTAGTAGCCGATATAATTACAGCAAAATATGATTTAACTATTTTTATGATGCCATAGTTTAGTGATATTTCCATTTCATTAATCTATGTTATTACCAAACAAAAATATGTATGACTGGTACCGGTGGCTGTTATCCTGCAGGACGGTACCAGCGCAAATGTGACGTCATCGCTCCTTGCAAACCCCAGCCAAGAGGTGGGTTACTGGGGTCGGGTTGTTTTGCACATGGCACATGTATTTGTCGACTCCACTCGCGGTGTTCTATTTGAAATTCTGATGACTCGGGTGACCCGAGTCGCCCGGGTCGTGTTAATCGATTACAGCCCTTGGTGGCTGAGGTAGTGGTGATTGGTCTGTTAGAGAACAAAGCCTCTGCATAGGCCACACCCACTCAGCCAGCTAGCGTCTAATGTCATTGCAGGGGCCCAGCTTCCATATATTATGTAGGTACGTAGCTGTGTACCAGTACCACCTAAAGGGGCTGTCACACTACGACGTATGGCCTTAGCATATGCCGACGTATGCGATTTTCGACCAACATGTCAGCATACGCCATCATACGTTATGTATATGTTGGGCATACATCGAGTACGCTCAGGATACGGCGTTATAGATGGGCATAGGTCGAGCCGCCAAAAAATGTGTGTGCATGTTCAAAATTTTCAACGTATGTCGCCGTATGGCTCATATGTTTGTCATATGGTCGGCATATGTCGGCATACGTTATACACACATTAGGGGTAGGTCGGGATCAGTTGGAACATGTTAGCCACACGTTCAGCCTGTTGGGAACGTGCAGTCCGTGTACAGCCAACGGATGCATAACATACTCCTAACGTACTTCGAACCTATGCCTGCCATACCTCCAGCCTACTTAACGTATATGCCATACTTCTAGCACTGAAGTAACATGCATAATGTTGGTCAGCGTACCATGAGCGTATGCAAGCGTTTTGTGGACGGTTTGCAAGGCACATGAACATTTTCATACGCTAGAAATAGGTCAGAGATACGTTCTGCCTACATTATGTATGTTGTGTGTACCTTGTGTGTATGCCCAATTTTATCCACCACCCCTGAAAAGTTTGACGAATGCTGACATACTGGCAAATTGTAGTATGTTGGGCACACGCTGATGCCGTACATCGTAGTGTGACAGGCCCTTAAGATTACAATACCTTTTTAACGTATGATGTTTTATATAATTTTATTCCATTGTGTTTTATTCAAATAGCGCTTTATACCATTGCAAAAAAAGTCTGCATACCAGCTCAAAATCCCAAGCTAGGGCTCTGCTTTGTACTAATCTAAAGCTGTGTCAGTATTGATATGCAATATGACATACGATTGATATGCAATATGACATACGATGTGTGTCATGTGGTATGCGAATGGTCAGGGTGGTTGAATTGGTAATAGCATAATTTTGAATAAGTCTTTGGTATGACTCAGCCGGGATTCAAACCAATGACCTCCCCTGCATGGGAACCCATCCAGCTATTCCCATGCAGGGGAGGTCATTGGTTTGAATCCCGGCTGAGTCATACCAAAGACTTTTACAAAATTATGATTGTCGCTCTCTAATCTGGGGCCATATTCATGAGCTCGGGGTAGCGCTACCCTGAGGCTGTAACCGGGGGGTACGCTACCCCCCCGGCTAACGGCGGAAAATCCGTATTCATGAGCTCGGGGTAGCGCTACCCTGGGGCTCTAACCGGGGGGTAAGCTACCCCACTTTCGACCCAGGGGTAAGCCACTATCCCGAGGGGATAGTGAGTGTGTGTGGCTCTGAATCTCTTCAATGCGATCATATTTGATAGATTTAAATACGCAATAAGTGAAATTTATTCAAATTAACCCTAAATCCGAAGCAAAATTAACACTGATGCCGTAACGGCGGCGATATTAATATTTTCGAATCGCCGAATGTAAAGTACACAAATCGGCGCAAAAATGGCCGCCGCCGTCGCCGCCGAATCGGCGTGAATTCCTTATGCCCAAATCTATTCAATGCTGTCATATTTAACAGAATTACATACGCAATAAGTGAAATTTGCTCAAATTAACCCTAAATGCGAACCGATATTAATGCTGACGCCGTAACGGCGTCGATATTAATATTTTCGAATCGCCGAATGTAAAGTACACAAATCGGCGCAAAAATGGCCGCCGCCGTCGCCGCCGAATCGGCGGGAATTTCTTACGCCCAAATCTATTAAATGCTGTCATATTTAACAGAATTACATACGCAATAAGTGAAATCTTATCAATTTAACCCTAAATCCGAAGCGAAATTCATGCTGCTGGCGCAAAGGCGGCGATATTAATATTTTCGAATCGGCGAATGTAAACAAAGCGAACGGGTAGCTATCCGCTCCGGCTAGAACCTTGGTGAATACCAATTGACCTAATTAACCTCCGCCGTTAACCCGCGGGATACCTACCCAACGGCTAAGCCTACCCTCCGAATAAGCGTACCCCGAGCTCATGAATACGGGCCCTGGTGTGCGGCATTACTAGGATGGGGAAAGGACTGGTTGGCTCAGTGTCAGGATAATGTGACCAATTTGGATATCTGACCGGTCTTTTAGTGGAGCAGCACTATGAAGTCACCATGAGTGCGCACCAAATCAATACCGTTCCTGGTATTACAATAGACGCAAGGAACTTAACACCGCAATACGGAGACAATAAACCCACTTCGGATTGCGGAATTATGTTGAGAGTGGGAAGTGATAGAACTAATTGCCACAAGTCAGTACCCCATCTCATATGACCCCCCAAATGTTGTAGGGACTTAAAACCCTATTCATTCGCTCACCGTGCGCTTTGCAATGTTTCTGACCCCATGTACAAAACATGCACCGATTGTCACATGTCGCAACTCAATGTTATGCACATGCACAGACCTCTGTGACAATACGCACCGGACACGGCCAAAGCGGTGCAGTACAGGCTTCCCATGCGGACGGTCAGGAGTTCGAAACCCATCCGAGTCAAACCAATGACTTATCAAATTGATACTTGTTGCTAAGACCCTATAACACTAAGACCCTATAACACTAAGATGGCTCACTCAGCCTGTACTGTGTAATCAAGAGAACAACCAGTGCACCAGGTGGTGGGTTTGATCATTTTGATAGTGTTATAATGGGTTGTGCGAATGGTGTGTGTACTTGAGCATGTGTGTGCGTGTGCCTGTGTCAGTGCGCAGGAAGAAGGATGCTGGGGGAATGTGTGTATGGTGGCGGGGGTGGGTGGGGTGGAGGGGCAGGGTGGGGGTAGCAGTGGTGGAGGTCTATAGGAGTAGCAACATGCAACCAGTGGGGACCTCCTCCCCCCCCCCCCCCCCACTTACATTAATGAGGGGGAGGGGGTCGTGAGGTTTGGCGTGAGATCACTAACTGAGGTGGGGAAGGGGGAGGGAGGTGTGATGTGAGAGCACCATGTGAGGTGGGTGAGGAGAGGGAGAGGGAGTGGTGGGTGAGGGAGGGGGAGGCAGAGAGGAAGGGAGGAAGGTGGAGGGGAGGAGGTGTGGTGTGAGAGTGCTGGGTAAGGTGGATGAGGAGGGAGATAGGGAGAGGGAAGGGCGGGGGAAGTGGAGGGGAAGGGGAAGGGATGTGAGGCTGGGAGAGAGTGCAACAGAGGAGGTGTGGGATGGAAGGGGAGGGAGGGGAAGGATGGTGAGGCCGAGGGTGCGTGGGATGGACGGGGATGGAAGGGGAGTGTGGGAAGGGAAGGACGGTGAGGCCGGGAGGAGCGAGGGTCGGAGGGAGCAGAGGGCGGGAGAGGGGAGAGAGTGGGGGAGGATGGGGGAATGATGGATGGCGGGGTAGAGGGAGGGAGGGACCAGGCAGAAGGCACAACATCGGCATCCAAATCACAGGCAATCTCTCTTTTTTAATTTTAATCTCACCCTCTCGCCTTGTATGTGTTTACATGTGAAACACCTGCCAGCAGCTGGGTTGATCAAACCCACCACAAGATGGCACTGCAAAATTTACATTACCATGGGAGAAATAGGGACTGAGCCATCTTAGTGTTATAGGGTCTTTGTACCTACAGACAAAGAAACTTATTTATTTTGGCCACATCATTCGTCAGAGTTCAATATACCGTACATTGTTGGAAGGGAAGGTGAATGGCAGCAGAGGGAGAGGGAGACCAAGAACATCATGGTTTACAAATATTTCACAGTGGACAGGCTTGAATTATTCACAGTCTATCAGAACAGCACACCATCGGGACAAGTGGAGAACCATTGCATCCAACCCTCGACTAGAGGATGGAACTATTGATTGATTGATTGTACCTAGCCTGGCACTCAGCATTAATAGGATAGGACAAGGACTGGTTAGTTCAGTGTCAGGCTAGTGTCACTGTGTGGGAAATCGGGTCATGATGCTGGAGGCCTGGGCTCCCAGTGGGGAAGCACTATAAAGTTGCCATGAGTGTGCACTGTCACAAGTCATACCCGTTCTGATATTAACTTAGATGTTTCTAAGAGGAAAACTATCAAACTATGACAAACCTGTCCTGATAAGTGATATTACCTTAGATGTTGCTAGGACGTAAACTAACAACAAAACTATGACAACACACGATTATGCACTGGCAGAATCACTCACATTCACCTACTTAACCTGTGGGAGAACTGAAAACTACTGGAATGCTCTGGCATTTGTTTATGTGAGAAGAGTACTGTTTTTGATTTGCTTGTGTTGATGGTTATTTTGTTGGACTCACACCACTCATCTAGTTTTAGTAGGAGTTTATTTAGTTTAGTTATTACCTCCTCCTCTGTGGTGCCATTTGTGTATATGACTGTGTCATCTGCATATAGTTGGAGGCATTCAGTTTGCAACCATTTTTCAAGGTCGTTTATATAGATTATAAAGAGTAGTGGCCCTAACACTGACCCTTGGGTACACCACATGTGACAGGTTGGTTGTCTGATAGTGTATTGTTTATTTTTGTTTTCTGTTGCCTGTTGTTCAGGTAGCATCTTATCCAATCCATAGTGTTGGATTTTATGCCCATGGTTTTTAGTTTTTCCAGTAGTAGTTTGTGGTCTACTGTGTCAAATGCTTTGCTGAAGTCAATGAAGGCGGCTCCAACTAATTGTTTTTGGTTCATTGATGCCATTATGTCATTTGTTAGGTTAGCTATTGTTTTTGATGTGGAGTGCAGTTTCCTGTAGCCCCCTTGTCTTTCGTTTAGTATATCGTTTTTTTCCAGGTGTTCATTGATGTGTCTATGTAACACTTTTTCAATGAGCTTGCCTGGGGTTTGAAGAATTGATATTGGCCTGTAGTTTCCCATGTTTTGTTTGTCTCCACCTTTGTGAATGGGGGTGATGGTTGCCATTTTCCAGGCTGAGATAAAAAGCCCCTGCTCAAAGGAGATGTTGAATAGGTCTACTATGGTGGCCGGGATGGCTTGGAGTGCCTCTTTCAGTATTTTGGTTGGTATTTCATCTATTCCACTTGGTTTATTCGTGTCTATGTCATTTATTAATTTTTTTACTTCAATCATATCTGTTTTGCAGGTGGGGATTTCGTTCTCCACAGTTCCTGATCTGTTTTCCCATCTTTTTTTGAATTTTTCTGACAGCTTTTGCCCTATTGTGGCAAAGTGTCTGTTCAGTTTGTTTGCTGCATCTTTGTCTGTGAGCATTGCCCCTTCGTAATCTTGGAAGTTTGTATGCTCTTCTTTGTTATTTTTTTGGGAATAATAGGTTTACATTTTTCCAGAATTTGTTTGTGTTGCTTCCCCAGTCTTTGTCCTGCTTTATTATGTATTTCTTTTTTGCTGTTCTCACAGCTTTGAGACAGTTGTTTCTGGCGATGCGGTATGCCAGTTTGTCTTCTATTGTTTCTGTGCGTTTTGCTTTATCACCCAGTTTACTTTTGGTTGTGATGAGTGTTAGCAGGTCTTTGTCTACCCAAGGGTCTTGGTTTTTTTGTACTTTTATTTTCTTCATGGGACACATCTCATCAATTGATTTTCTTATTTCTGTGATGATGTTGTCCAAATAGATATCAACATCATCTCTGTTTTGTGTGATGTTGTTTATGTTTTGGTGCAGATGATTTTTTAATGTATCTTCTGAGTAGTTTTTTAAGGACCTGCCCATTTTGTATTCATAGTGATTTGTGCTTTTAAGCTTTTTCCTTGTTACATATACTAGTTCGTGGTCGCTTATACCCCAGCTTCTAGTGCCCCATTTTGTGGCATGGTTTGAGTTGGTTAATATTAGGTCTATTGTTGAGCTATTGTTGCTTAGCCTTGTGTTTTCAGTGATGAGCTGCTGCAGGCCTAAGATCTTGATGGTGGTTTGCAGCATTAGTTTATTTTTGTCATTGCTGCTGTAATTCACATTGAAGTCCCCTAGCACAAAGATTTCTGCATTTGTTGATTTTTTTACACTGTTTATGCTCTTTTCTAGTTCTTCAAGGAATACTTCAATTTCACCTGACGGTGGCCTATAGAGGCTCGCTATGGCTACATTTGCTTGCTTTTCCATTTTTATTAGGCACCATAGTAGCTCTATGTGCTCATTTGAGAGATTTGTTGGTTTTAGCTTTTCAGTGTCTAGGTTTTTGGTGGCTTTGCAGTAAATGGCAACACCTCCACCTTTCTTTGTTTGGTTCATTGCATTAATGTGCTGTCTGTCATTACGTACAAGCCTATATCCGTCTATATTGAGGGTGTTGTCTTGGTGCTTGTCAGTGAACCATGTCTCTGATAACGTTAGTACATCTAGATTGTCTTTTTTTAGATGCATTTTTATTATGTCTATTTTATTGGACGCACTCTGGCAGTTTAGGTGGGCGAAGTGTGTGCCCCTTCCCAGTTTGCATTCAATCTCTTCTACCATATTTATTTTACTTTAAATAATATTTTTAGGATAGTGGTTGCTTGATTTCGCGAGTTTTTGATTTTGTTTTGATTTTATTTTGGCTTAGTGATTGATGGAGTCGGGGTGTATGTGCTGGTGCATACAGCACACATGGCCCCTTTTGATAGATAGTCATGCATACCTCCATTACTTTTACCTGTGCGCATAGAGGAAGACATGAACATTAAAGTGTGTATTAGTTGTACCTGATTATACTTATGATTTAAGGTTTGGTTAGTGAAATTTTTCAATTACTTCTTGTTTTCTTATGACATATTTGTTTTTGCTCGATAATTTATTTGTTTATTTATTAGTATTTGCTTCCTTGCACAGGCTTTCCTTAATTTTTTGGAGGATGTTCCCCATTTTATTTTTGTATCCTTGTTTTACTGTTTCGCCTTCACGGGCGCTGTCCAGGTACCGACCTGAGCCCCAATATGGGCATTTTGTGCATTCCCTGAATGCGTTTCCTGGAGCATTTATTAGTTTCTCCTTCAGGCTTTCGTGTTGTGTGAATTTTGCGCGGACGATGTCCTCCAGCACATTTTCATTGGTTTTGCACCAATCCTGTGTTCTCCATATCTTCTTTGCCATTGCCTTTATGGTATATGGATTTTCAGTGTTGTCTATCATTCTCATTATGTCGTGTTTCTCATGGTATTTTGCCATTATTGAGCTGTAGTATTGCTCTGCTGATGTATATTTTTTACCATCCTTTCCAGTGATTTCACACTTGTAGATATTGCTGAAAGGGGAGTTGTGTCCTTGGAAAGACACTCCCCATGTGTGTTCCCTAGTTGCTGCCTTCTCAGGTGTGATTTCTGCTATTTCTATTTTATCAAATTCGTTGGGCTTATAGATTTGTCCATTTACCTCTATATTGCATCCTTTCATTTTGATTGACTTTATTTTTTCGTTTTTGTTCTCCATTGCAAGTGTGTACATTTGTTGTACCGTTTTCTCATTTAGCATTTCGCCTTCTGATCTGACCGGCCTCATTGTTACCTTGCTGTAGCTTTCTTTTGACTTGAGCATTTTTTTTTTCTGGAAGAGTTCTTTTTTGTGTGACTCCTTTTCCAGCTGGATTTTGATGCTCCTTGGTCTGCTTGTGATTTTTTCGGTGTTTTGGGTTTCTGTATCTTTGGTTTCCTTGTCTTTATTTTTGTCTGAGGTCTGCTCGTTGTTTTCTGTGGTTTTTTTTGGTGTTGCCTCTTTTTTCATTTTCTTTCCTAGACGGAAGGCTTTGGTCACTACCGTCCAGCCAAAGTCACAGTCTGCTTCTTTTAGCATGTTTGTGACAGTTTTCTCCATGTTTTCGTCTTCTTTTTCCGGGATGCCATGTATTATGATGCTGAGTTTTTTCCCATCACTTTTTGTTGCCTCTGTTTAGGCTGTATCCGTGGGTGGCTTCCTTTTGTCCGTGGGCGCAGTCCTGGTATTGTTTATACCTTTGTTTTCATTTGTGATGTTCGTTTGTTCTTTGAGCTTCTCAAACTCAGATTTGTACCACGTGCATTCTATTTGCAACGTGTTGTATGCTACCTGTAGTGTCTGCAGTTGGTTTTGATATTCATTGTCATTGTCGTTGTCCCTTGGTTTTGTTTTGTTTTTTCCAACATTTCCATTGTCATTCGTGCCGTTTCCGTCATTTACTTTTATATCCTTTTTGTTTTTGCCCCCTTTCGCTAATTCTTCTTTTACTGTTTGGATTACCAGTCTCACTATCTCATCCTTATCCATATGCTTATCTCCGTGTTCCGTTATTTCCACACGCTTACCTCCGTGCTCCGTTATTTCCATTTCGTTATCCTGTTTGTCGTCCTTTCCCTCCATTTTTAACGACTGGTTATCTGTCGTAGTGTTCTAGTGAACAAATTTTTTTTTTTTGGTTATGAGTATTTGTAGGGACATAAAACGTCGAAAAACGTCGAAAAACGTCGATCGGCG
>CM059193.1:49664311-49718799 GCA_030323885.1 Branchipolynoe longqiensis | reverse complement strand
TCCCCACTGAGAAATCAGGCCGCCAGCACCATGACCTGATATCCCACTCAGTCAAATTATCCTGACACTGAGCTAACCATGCTTTGTCCTATCCTATTAATGCTGAGCGCTAAGCCAGGTAAAGACAAATATCAATTTTATATGTCCTTGGTTTGACGCGGTTGGGATTCGAACTCACTACCTTCCACACGCAAAGCCTGCACTCTACCGATTCGGCCACCTCGTCAGGTCAGCTAATTCTATGACCGGTGGCCTAATCGGTAAGAGCGCCGAGTGGCTTCCCATGCGAGAGGTTGTGGCTTCAAACCTCAGCCGAGTAAAATCAATGACTTACAAAATAATACTTGTCATTACCTCGCCTGGCGTTGAACATAACTAGGATAAGGCAAGGCCTGGTTTGCCCAGAACATGTATTAGGATCATGTATCTGAGTGGGATATTTTGTCATGGTACCAGTGGTCCAGTCTCCCGGTCGAGCAGCACTATAAAAGTCGCCATGGGTGTGCACTGTCACAAGTCGGTGCCTATTCTAATATAGGCTTTTATATTGCTAGGATGTTAAACCCCAACAACCAATACTAGATAAGTCGAGGGTAAGCTGCTGTGTAGATTGGAAGGAGTGTCCGAGACCAGTTGGGCGAATGCCAGAGCATGGCCATGCTCCTAAATATCTCCAGCCTTTAAATGTGTACTCAAATAATTAGGGGTTGGATTATGCTACATCAACATTGGAATCAAACAACAACAAAAGGCAGACAGTCCCCAAAAAAAAGTCACTTTGCTGCAATGAAGCAAGCATGAAAAAACTGCAGATGGGAAAAAACTAATGAGAAGGACAAACTAATCGTCAATAAGCAAATTGAAAATCGCGAAGATTGTGACATGATTTCCAAACACAGAATTATTATACGTGACATTAGGTTAAAAAGAAAATCAGTTGACGGTTGGTTCCCGGTAACATTGCTTCAAGGCACACTATAAGTCATCTTGATTCAAATTTAAAAGTTATGATAATAATAATAGATGTAACAGTAGTTTAATTATATTATTAATATGAATTATATATATATATATATATATATACATATATATATATAGCTAATACTGTGACTGAGTAGGATTTAGTGGCATTGTCCCAAAACCATAACCGTCCGAATATGACCTTCAATGTTGCCAGGATATAAAACCCCACTTACTAAAATATCCATATCGGATATCCATTGATAACGCATTATTGAGGCGAGTAATGCATTTAGTAATAAGCACTTATTTCCCGATATGGGCTTTTGATGCACAAGGGCCTCTGGAATGCCTATTGACCTCAGCGTTCCTTCGATCAATGTACACACACAGAATCATGGGATACAAGCCCAATTTTGAGACAAAATGAGAAAGAAGTGTAGCCGGTGGCAGTCGACCTGACATGACTGAATCACCAGAGTGTTTGGTTTCTCATACGGGAGACTGTTGGCAATCGAAATACTAAAGGGGCTGTCACATTACGGCGTATGGCGGGAGCGTATTGAAAACCTACGTACGCCATCGGGTGCCACTTTCGGGTGTGTTTGAGCGTATGAGGAGCGTATGAAGAGCGTATGCGTAGCGTATGTGAGCGTATGGGAGCGTGCTGTGACATTTTTTGACAGTATGGGCCATACGCCCTCATAGGTCGCGTTTTTTTGAGCATGCACAAAAAAATTTGGACGGACGGATTTATGAAAGCGTATGGCGGCGTATGCATCATAGGCTTCACATACGCCGGCGTGTTGCGGCACTGGCGGCGTATGGCGACGTATATGACGTAAGCCGCTACGCCGCCATACGCTCCCGCCATACGCCGTAATGTGACAGCGCCTTAACAAAGCTGATCCATATTGCTTGCTACCTTACCTGGCAGGAGCTACGACAAGGATAGAGCAAAGACTGGTTGGCTATGTTTTAGGATTATGTTAGTTTTTTGTTGTCGTTGTTGTGATATGTCTTAGCAACATCTAAGGTAATATCAGGACGAATATTGACTTGTGACAGTGCACACTCATGGTGACTTTATAATGCTGTCCCACTGGGAAATCAGAACACGAGCACCATGACCTGATATCCCACCCAGTCATATTGAATATTATCCAAATACAGTATAACCCTGGTAAACCAAACTGGAAGGGACCCTAGAAATTTGTTTGGATTAACTGATCATTGGTTTAACCGAGCTTTGGCTTTGACTTTGAGTAAACGTGTATTGCACATATAATATACAATGTATGTGGACACTTTGATTATTGTTTTTTTTTATGTATGTACAGTAAAACCCAGTTAAACCAAGCTCGATTAAACCAAACGATTGGTTAATCCAAACTTTTTTCGGCGGCTCCGCAAAATACTACCATTTATCATATAAAAAAAAGTCAGTGGGATCTCAGATGACCTTATACATGAAAGTTTGGTTTAACCATACCAGAGTGCCTGGGATCCATCAATTTTGTTTGGTTTAACCGATAATTTGGATTAACTGACTTTTGTTTAACCAACTTTTTTATATGATAAATGGTAGTATTTTACCGGGCCGCCGACAAAAGTTTGGATTATCTGATCGTTTGGTTTAAACGAGCTTGGTTTACCGGGGTTATACTGTACTGAGCAAATCAGTCCTTGCCCTATCGACCCCTGATTGGTGATACTTTTTTATGGACCCAATGATCTGGGTTATATTTATAACGGGGTTTCACTGTACCTTGTCTCCAAACATGTATCTACTGAATCCCTTTCTAAACACATCCCTTCCGAACACATTTCTTATGGAATCACCTTAAAAGTCGAATTGATAGCTTTGGCAGCCAGTTTGTTTTTTTGGGTGTGGTTTTTGTTGCATTCTCTCTCAATTTCTTAACTTTAAGCCAATATAGATAAAGAATATGCACTGAATCCACCACTTCCAAAGTTGATTCCTACTGAAGCAGTATTTGCTCTAACTGTCTAAGGCTCTTAGGTTGGTCGTTGGAGTTTAACTCCTGGCAACATTTAAGGTCATATCAGGACGGGTACCGACTTGTGACAGTGAGAACTCATGGCTGCCCCACTGGGAAATCAGGCCACCAGCACCATGACCGATATCTCACTCAGTCACATTATCCTGACACTGAGCTAACCAGTCCTTGCCCTATCCTGATAATGCTGAGCGCCAGGCTAGGAAGCAACAAGTATCAATTTTATAAGTCATTGGTTTGACTTAACTGGGAATCGAACTCCCGACCTAAGGCTCTTAAATGCTCTTCTGTAGCAGGGAGGGTTGGTCACATGACCACAAGTGGTAGAGCTGTGAATAGGTCACCAATCCCTTATGCTAACGGAAACTCTCCCCGAGGTCATGCCATAGAGTGATGCGACGATGTTGTTTTTGTTGTTTGTTGTTGTTTTACGTCCTAGCAACATATGAAAGTTGAATTGCTCTTCGCCCGACGCAGTTCTTTTAGCAGTTTTCTTTTTAATAACAAAAACATGTTAATCAGGGCGGGGAGATATTTCAGGCACGGGTGGTTACGATCAGCCATTTTTAAAATATTTATTCGGCCTAATTGATACAATACGCGATGGTCTTCAACATGGTTTTTACGTTCCTAAATTTCACGACACGCTCTTGGCTGCACCCGGATTAGTGGCCTTCTCAATCGGTGCCTAACATCCGGTCTGTTTGTTGGAGTTTTACGTCCTGGAAAACCCAAAGGTCATATCAAGATGGGTACCGACTTGGGACAGTGCGCACTCGTGGTGGCTTTATAGTGCTGCCCCACTGAACGACCAGGCCATTGGCACCTTGACCCGATATCCCACCCAGTTACATTATTTTTAGAATGAGCACACCAGTCCATGCCCTACCCTATCAGTGCTGAGCACCTGAGACTTACAACATTGATACTTAATGTTATTGGCAAAATGAGTGGAGCACTTGATTCCCGCGTGAGAGGTCATGGGTTCGATTCCTGACCAAGTCAAACCAGAGATTTACAAAATTGATACTCATCCCTACTGGCTGAATGAGTAGAGTACTTGCTTCCCGCGTGACAGGTCATGGGTTCGATTCCTGACCTAGTCAAACCAGAGATTTACTAAATTGATACTCATCCCTACTGGCTGAATGAGTAGAGCACTTGCTTCCCGTGTGACAGGTTATGGGTTCGATTCCTGACCAAGTCAAACCAGAGATTTACAAAATTGATACTCATCCCTACTGGCTGAATGAGTAGAGCACTTGCTTCCCGTGTGACAGGTCATGGGTTCGATTCCTGACCAAGTCAAACCAGAGATTTACTAAATTGATACTCATCCCTACTGGCTGAATGAGTAGAGTACTTGCTTCCCGTGTGACAGGTCATGGGTTCGATTCCTGACCAAGTCAAACCAGAGATTTACAAAATCGATACTCATCCCTACTGGCTGAATGAGTAGAGCACTGGCTTCCCGTGTGACAGGTCATGGGTTCGATTCCTGACCAAGTCAAACCAGAGATTTACTAAATTGATACTCATCCCTACTGGCTGAATGAGTAGAGCACTTGCTTCCCGTGTGACAGGTTATGGGTTCGATTCCTGACCAAGTCAAACCAGAGAATTACAAAATTGATACTCATCCCTACTAGGCCTGGCTTTTGGTATTAACTGGAAAGGGCAAGGAGCAGTGGAATGAGGAAAACCAATTACCTGCAACTGAAATTCACCCCACATAATTAAGAAAGGGAAGGGGGTGGGGTGAGAGCGCTGTTTGACTTTCTGTTCACGGAGAGCAATCTCAAGTAATCAATTTAATTGGTCCCATTAACCCCCGGCCTTCAAATAATGCCAGCAGAGAAGTCTTATTGAACACAGTTTTGTTTATTCAAATCAAACTCAACTCAGAATTTCTGGCTGGTTTACCTCGTCGTGCTTAGTCTTCTATTCATAACAAACTGACGACTGTAGGTGCCGGCTCATTGTGGTGGGCCCAGTCGTCAATAATGGACAAGTTGAGGGTTTTATGTCTATCAAGATCTGAATTGTGGTACCAATTTTGGACAGTGCACAACTAAGATATGTTTGTTTCTTTTTAGGTTTACATCCTCGCATAATGTAAGGTCACATCAGGATGGGTGCGGACTTGTGACAATGTGCACCCATGGCGACTTTATAGTGTTGCCCGCTGGGAAACCAGGCCACCATCACCATGACCCGATATCCCTATAGTCACATTATCCTGATATGCACTAACCAGTCCTTGCCCTATCCTAGTAATGCCAGGCACCAGGCCGAGTAGCGACGCATATCAATTTTATAAGTAAACGGTTTAACTCAGCTGGGATTCGAACTCCTGACCTTCCGCACGGAAAGCCTGTGCTCTACCGATTCGACCACCACGTCCGGTGCACCACTAAGACAGTGTTATATTGTGTCCCTACTTGGATACCAGGCCAGCATCACCATGATACAATATTCCACTCAGTCACATTATCATGACATCGAGCCAACCAATCCTTTCTATAGTAATGCCGAGTGCCAGGTATTGTAGCGACACATATCGATGTTTTAACTGTAACTGTAAGTGTTTGGCTTGACACAGCTGTGTTTGAACCCACAACCTCCCGCACTGGAAGTGAACACTCTTCTCACTTGTCCATCCCGTCCAATTAGTTGCATATAGTCCGCTGGTTTGGGGTTTCTGTAAAAAAAATAAAAATTTAAAGTTTAATAAAATATTAGGTTGGTCGTTATAATCTACCTTACTTTAGTTTGAAGTCACTTTTATTTTAAATGGTTAACTTTGGGGCTATTTGGAGTGCAACCATGCCAAATTAATTTTGGTGCACACATAGCAACTTTGACGCCATAGTTTTCAGCTGTAACATATTCCATTAAATTGACTTAGTATTCCCTTCTATGTAGCACCTAATGATTAATAAGTGCACCAATATCTAAGTTAGATATACATAGGATCAAATTTAGGTCAGCATTTTGGGAGGTTATTTTAAATAATGATTTTATCAGGCCATACAGCTTAAAGTTTGCATAATCAATTGGTTTGAGTTTCTGCCATATTAACAAATATATATATATATATACATATATATATATATATATTTGATTGATCCTTATAATCTATTTTACTTTAGTTTGAAATACCTTTTTTATCATAAATATCTTACTTTGAAGTGACAACATGTAAAATACAAAATATCAAAGGGCTATAACATTTTGCAGCAGTGACAGGTTATATATCAAATTGATTTAAATTCATAGTCTGATGAAAACATCAACCTTTATCAACCAAAGCAATTACCTAGATTCTATCCTACATATTCATATTAGATACTAGTGCACTTATTAAGCATTTGTTGCTGAGAATATTATGTCAATTTAATAGACCTTGTTAGGGCCTACTGCTAAAGCCTATGATGTCAGAACTTAATTAAGTTGGCATATTTCTTTACTTCAAATATCTCAAAAGTCATCGATGTATGCAACTTTAAGAGTCTTACTACGCAGCAATAAAAGGTTAATAAGTGCACCAGTATCTAAATTAGACATGTAGGATCAAATCTAGATGATTTAGATCTAGATGGTTTGGATTCGAAAAATTGATGCTTTCATCGGCTTATGCAGTTGTAAACAACAGTCCCTTTCTCTGTCCTATCACACAGTGAACAAAGTGTGCTTTTATTGTCAGGATATACAGTTGTTTTTTTTGTTAAAGAAAAATAAACAAAAATACCCCCATCTAAAGTCCTGACTGAGGACAAAGTAGGTGAGGCAGGTCATAGCCTAAAACATAGTGTCACTCAATCTATCTAACCCACACAAACCCCTCACCCCCTAGAACCTTCCCCGCCATACTCCCCCACAGTCCTCAAACTTAACCCAGCACCAACGCCACCCCCCTACATAATACACAAATAGAAGCACTCATAAAGGTTAGCACACTCCAAAGAAACACACACTACTAAAGTTATCACGGACACACATACACACTCACAAAACACACACAAGCACACTCACACACAGACACAAACACACTCACACAAATACCCCCACCCGTCCTGATATGACCTAAGATGTTGCCAGGAAGTAAACTCCAGCAAACAACCAACCACAAATATCACACAAACACACTCCCCACGACACCCAGTTCCAAGCAGGCAGGGGTACCAGGATGAGGAGTGGAGAGTGCCCCGGAGTAGGTACACTATCGGTACGTGTGCGTGTGTGTATGTGTGCGTGTGGGTGCGCGTGTGTGCATGTGCTGGGAGAGCACAGCGCGCTGATTATAATGGTAATCAGGTCACGAGGGCCATCGGCCACTGGATGTTGTACCGGTTGAGCTCCTGTCACTTTTTGAACTAGCTATCGCGACGTCATATGAGACGGAGCGCGCGGGAGCCGGGGACCGCCTCTGAAGACGCCGGAGCAGACCGAGGCCACACACCAGCGGGTGGTGACTCAGACGCCGATACCTCTGCTTCTAGCGCGGACAGTATCTCACTGTTCCGGAGGTTAGGACAATTTCACGTCTTGAGCACAGCTAATTGTCCTGTTAAGTACCACACTTTGTGCTACCGCCCTCTGGCGGGGCCTACATGCCACACATACCTCTGCATTGTGGTGGGGGGCTTTCCCCTCACTGCAGGATGTCACCACAGAATGGCCGTATGACCGCTCTGACAGCCAACCAGATGAATTCCGGCAGATCCATTGGATCCCCATCAGCTAACCTGATATGGCAAGGGGGGATAGCACCAATAGCCGAGTTGGAACGGCTAGAGGCCAGAAATCGGGAGCTGGATGCAGAAATCAGGGACAGCCAGGCTGGATACTCTATTAACTGGTCCCAGGGGCCCTCCCTGCCACTGCTAGCAGGGGGAGGGGCGCTACCCACTGGGTCCGAACTGGTACAGAGACTACGCCCCTCGCATTCAGCCTACCACACCAGGTCGCACCGATAACAACACTGGCACACGCACCTCCATGCTGGAGGCAATGGTGGTACAACAGATGACAAGGCAGCCAGCAATGGCGACGCCCACACCAACCCCCACAGCAACTGCGACGACGGCAATGACAACAGTGACGAACGACTCATTTCTAGAGCAGTTCATACCGGCCGAAAAAACCCACTAGACGAGGAATGTGGGGAACTGGCTAAACTCATCAACGCATTGTGGACCAACCCCATGACGACAACAGAGACGGCAGAGCTTTACGCGACAATGCAGAGGCCATCAAATGCGGAAGCCCTACATAAAACCCGCATGAACACTGACATCGAAGTCACGTTACATCAGAGAGTGAAAGACAATGACCTGGCACTGGCAACAGCCCAGTGGGGCATACAGTTTGCGGCCAGGTCGATCGCAAAGGCGCTGGACAGGATAGAGACTGGCAACCCACTGAGCAAGACAGAGCTGGTGGAGGCGTTAGTAAACACACTCAAGATACTGTCAAGAATGAGCAACACCATCATTGGCCTGAGATGATACAACGTGAGACCAATGCTAAATAACCAACTAAAAGTGCTGGCCAGAAAAGACGGGAATAGAGGCTTTAAAGACCTACTGGGAGATGACCTGGCGAACCAGGTGACCACTCTGGAATCAAACCAGAAGACGGCCAACGCAATCTGCAGACAGCAGGCTGGAAGGCAGCAGCCGAGGAACCAGGACAGGAGGCAGGGAAACTACAGAGATGGCCAGGGCAGAGGCCGCCTGCCACAGTACTCCTCACGGCACCGTCAGGAGGAGCCGAGACACTACCAACACCGCCCACAGAGAGGGGCGGCGGGGCCGAGGTGCAAGCAACTACCGAGGCAGTCCCACAAGACAGTAGAAAAAGTGATCACGAATGAACACATGTATACAGCAGGGGGTGTCATGGAGCAAGCGCATGAGTGGGAGAGCGTCACCAACAACTCATTCGTGAAACAAATGGTCAGGGGATAAAGATCAAAATACTTAATCTACCAAAACAGAACATAGAACCAGTTTCCGATACTAAAGGGAAAGATGACACATTAGAAAATAAGATAGAAGAAATGCTAAAGCAAGGGGTGATAGAACAGGTGACACAATCAAAACGTATGTTTGTATCACACTTGTTTCTAAGACCCAAGAAAGATAGGGACTTTAGACCAATCTTAAACCTGTCCAAGCTTAGCGACGCGGTGGTTTATAGGCACTTTAAAATGGAACAGTTAACAATGGTAATGCAACTAGTTACGGGAGGGGCGTGGCTAGCCAGCATCGACATATCTCAAGCATACCACAGCATAGAAATAAGGGAGGCAGATCGTAAACTCTTACAATTCATACATGGTGGGGAAAGATACTGGTTCAATGTACTACCGAACGGTCTAAGCTCGGGACCGAGAACGTTTACAAAGATAATGAAAGCAGTAATGAGCCACCTCAGGACACAACATAACATATTGCTTTGTTTTTACATAGATGACACGATACTCATAGGCAAAACACAAAGTGATGTGAGAGAGGCAGTGAGAATATTACTAGAACTATTGACCAGACTATGATTCACGGTGAACAGTGAAAAATCAGTGCTAACACCGACACGAGAGCTGCTATTTTGGGGGTTTAGGATCAACACTAATCTTATTAGAGTGGACATACCAAGAAAGAAGTGTGCAGAGCTTAAAGTATTCGTGAGTGAAGTACTAGAAATGCAAACACCAAAAATAAAACAATTAGCAGCATTCGTAGGGTAACTAGTAGCCACGGACCTGGGTAACAAGTGGGCGAGAATACAATCAAAATCAATGGTATGAGCACTAAACTGGAACTTAAGGGACTCACAGGGTGACTATGAGAAGGAGTGTACACTCACCAGGGGAGTAAAAGAAAGCACACAATTCTGGATAGAAAACCTAGACCAAGCATTGCGAGAATACAAACCTAAAACAGTTGACTTGTGTGTACACACTGATGCGTCCTGACACAGGTGGGGGTATTACAGCCAATTACACCAAACACACTACGGGGGACAATGGGATGAGATAGTCAGCGAAAATACCCACATCAGTGTACTAGAACTAAGTGTGATCAGACACATATTAGAGCACATGGGTGATAAACTAAAAAAACAAACATGTGAGGGTCTATGCCGATAACACCATGTCAACAACGAACAGAGGCCATATGGGCATTAACAGAAGCTAACAACATACTGATATCTGTCAGATTCTGTCCGGGGGTAGATAATACATAAGCGGACTAGGCATCAAGGGCATTCTCACATGCAGGCGAATGGTCATTAGACGTGGGAATAATAAATGAGATATTCAGTGAGTCAGGCACACCAGAAACAGACATGTTTGCATCAAGAGAGAATCATAAAATAAAACAGTACATATCGAGGGAATATTACAGACAGGCAAGGGCAACAGATGCACTGTCGCTGAACTGGAAAGGAGTTAACGGTTATTTCATTCCCTCTTTCAGCTGCCTGTCCAGAGTGCTCAACAAAATACTGCAAGATGAACCAACAGGACTACTGGTCATGCCGGAGTGGCCGATACAGCTGTAGTATCCACTGTTACGCAGACTGAGGGGTTACGAGACAACACACAAGATACCGGTGAGACAGGGGACGCTCACACTCCCGAGGAACGGGAGGAAACAATTCCCATTGGCAGACAACATGCAGCTCACTGTGACACAACTCTGAAAGGTATGTTTCGAAGGCATGGGGATGAACAATGTGACTGCACACACTGTCATGGCCTCATTGGCTACAACAACTCAGAAACAGTATAGAACGGTGCTGAGAAGGTGGACCGGGCCACTGCAGAGAAAAAGTAATCAACCCCAGAAGTCCCTCACTTCAGGAGGGGATAGATTACCTCCAGACACTCTTTGAGGGAGGCGCGGCCAGAAACTCAATAAATACGATACGGTCAATGTTATCAACATTCGTAACAGCAGGTGGGAAGCCCTTTGGGGAACACCCACTGGTCAGCAGATTGCTTAAAGGTATGGAGAATCTGAAGCCCGGCAAACCTAAATACACGACAATCTGTGACCCGAACGTATTGCTGAACCACCTCCAAAAATGGGGACCATTGGAGTCACTAGACATAGACAGGCTAAACAGGAGAACTGCATGCCTATTCCTACTAGCAACGGGCCAAATGCTCCAAGCCCTTGGACTCATGAAGCGCAGTGACTTCAGCTGGGGGGAAGGGACGTGCACAATTCATTACACAACGAAACTCAAATCGAATGAGCCGTGTATAAAAAACCTGACACTGACATTCAGGGAGTTTGAGACGAGAGAACTCTGTGTCTACAGCCACCTGAAGCAATACCTGGGGATGCGGGAACTGGAGCGGGTGGGGCCAGCAGTGTTTGCCACCACCTGACCACCCCACCTACAGGCATCCCAAAACTCAATAACCAGGTATGTGAAGGTAACACTGACAGAGGCAGGCATAGACATGACTAACTACCCACAGCGCGAAGACAGATCCCACTGGCCACAATGCTGCTAGCCATAGAGTGGACAGGAGCCGGAACATGCCGGAGATTCTACAACCGACCGATCAACAGAGACAATACGGTTACAAACCTGATCCCAGACATCTGGGAACAGGGCGAAAGTTAAACATAAATATAAAACATTATCCAAGAAAGGTAACTGACACTAAAACCACATGTTAAGCGATGTACTCATATTAACAGATGTGTAAGTAGCAGGCTTGAGAGCCACAATGAGTCATTTAAAAATAAATAAAAAGCATTAAGCACCAAAAAACATATGTGTCACGCATACTTAAGAATTTAAAGAACAATTCTAACAAAGCAACAGCAATACAAAGTAGCCAATGGCCCCCGTGGCCTGATTACCATCATAATATAAAATTCTGCTAATTTATGCTGCAGAATAAGGATTATTATGGTAAGATAAAGGCCACGAGAGCCCTCCCTATGTCTAGACCCACCCTGAACAACTGCATTAATTAGAATTGTTAAACTACAAAAAATGACGGGAGCTCAACCGATACAACCGATACACCATCCAGTAGCCGCTGGTCCCTCGTGGCCTTTATCTTACCATAATAATCCTTATTCTGCTGCATAAATTAGCAGAATTCTATAGTCCCGCCCACACACATACACACACACAGCCGCCGAGTTGAGTTGAGTGAGACCAGCGCCAGGGACCCGGATGTCCACAGTCAACATCGCGCTGCGAACCGGCGAGCACTACCCCGCGCCCCGTACAGCATCTCGCAACTGTGGCCGGAGTTTGCATGCACACGCCCCGGGATCTTTACCTCTCCGTCGCCGCACTCCATCCCCCGGTCACCCGCCAGTCTCCTCGCTGTGGGAATCCACGCCTTGTGTCTCTTCTGTAAGAGCTGGGAACTCTCTGTCCGTGTTCTCTATTTTCCCTTTGTCTGCTGAAGGACTACGTTAGTGAGGAGGAAGGAAGCTGAGTATTAACGGACACCAATCCTACTTCTACACCGACACCACCACATCGGCACCATTATGGGGCTCGGAGGGTGCTACAGTTGCATCAAGTACTTGATGTTTGCCTTCAACTTCTTGTTCTGGGTGAGTACCGTGCGCTGGTTGTGTTGTGTGTTGGTGTTAAGTTTAAGTTAGCATGGCCATTGACGAGTTGTGAGAAGTTTGCTTCAAAAGGTAAACAAAGACCGGTCGGGAAGATTCTGCCCGCTAGTGAGAGTTGCTCGAGTTATATTTGTTGTTTGCTAGGACGCGGGTGACGGTGTCGGAGGGAGGGGAGTCTGGAGTGTGTGGGCGGGGGGGGGGGGGGGAGGGAGGGGAGGAGTTTACCGACTGTCAGGTGTGTGGAATACAAGCTGCTAGGTATTTATTTATTAGGGACCCAAGCTGCTAGGTGTGTGAGTCCAAGCTGTCAGGTACTAGGACTAGTAGGAGGCCAAACAGCCAGGCGTATAGAGTCCAAACTTTAAACTGTCATGAGCTATTAGGGATCCAAGCTGCCAGGTTACTATTAGGGGTCCAAACTTCCAGCTATTACTATTAGGGGTCCAAACTGTCAGGTATTAGGGTACAAACTGTCAGGTATCAGGGTCCAAACTGTCAGGTATTAGGGTCCAAACTGTCAGGTATATGGGGCCAAGCTGTCAGGTACGAGGGGACCAAGCGGTCATGTGTATAGAGTCCAAACTATCAGGTATTACTATTACTATATTAGGGTTCCAAGCTACCAGGTATTAGGCTCCAAACTGTCAGGTATTAGGGGTTCATGCTGTCAGGTATTAGGGGATCAAGCTGTCACTGTGTCGGGTATTAGGCAACAAAGTTGTCAGGTATTAAGGGTCCAAGCTGTCACTAGTGTCAGGTATTAGGCATCAAAGCTGTCAGGTATTAGGGGTCCAAGCTGGCATGTTTTAGAAGTCCATGCTGTCAGGTTTTAGGGGTCCAAGCTGTCAGGTATAATGCTTCAAAGTTGTCTAGGCTAGGCTGCTCGAAGTGTCAGACACTGGCTTTGAGAATGAGACATACTACAGTTAAAGTTGCATAGTCCGATGGTTTTGAGTTTCTCTCATTTTCTGAGATAAACATATTAGGTTTATCATTATAATCTACCTTACTTTAGTTTGAAGTAACTTTTATTTTAAATCGCTAACTATTGAGATATTTGAAATGGAAACATACCAAATTAATTTGGGCAAACTTGCCAAAACTCTATCACCATAGGCTTCTGCAGTAACAGGTTCTATTAATTGACTCAGTATCCCCTTATGTCTAACGACAAATGTTTAATAAGTGCACCAGCATCTAAGTTAGATATGTAGAATCTAATCTCGATAATTGTTTTGGTTTTGAAAATGTTATGTTTTCATTGGACTATGCAGCTTTGAGCAACAAGGTCGGTAGTATTAGTAAGTAATAAATAATAAGTGGAGAGGTGCTAGAGGTAGCTAATGATTCTAAATAACTTCATCGTAAATAATATTTGCACAATATCTTAGACTACAAGTGTACATACATATTGCATTAATATTGTATATCATGTATATACATGTGCGTAATATATATATATAAATACATATAATATGATATATATGCGCTATAATTCATGATGGGAATATAAACAAGGAAACTACCACCATCACTGTTCGTCTCCTTACAACCTTGTTTTTATAATGTTTATAAAACAAATTAGCGACACCTCTAGAGCGCATTGATTTTTGTCATCAGCTATTGGACGTAAAAAAAAAGTGGTCATTCTGACATATTTCTTTGGAGGAAACCTTCTTCCATACCATATGCTACGCTTTCCAATAAGCAGCAAGGGATCTTTTATATGCACTTTCCCACATACAGGAGATATCACATACCACAGCTTTTGATAAACCAGTTGTGGACCACTAGTTGGAACGGAAAATAGCCCAAGCTGCAAATGGGTCCACTGAGCAGGTCTCCTTATAATATATATATATATATGTATTATATCACCCATTAACTGGTAGAGCTGGTCAGATTTACAACTTTTCAGTGGGTCATTAATACATTCTCAGCAGAGAATATCTATCTTATATTAATCCACATGGCGAGTGCTAGGCTTCACCCACCATTCTTCACTGACAACTGTGCTCTCCTGCTGAGGTAGGAGGTTCAGAGTCGACTGACGATCCACTTTGCTGCGGGCCGGCTCTCTCGCATTGGCCCGCTATACTTGTTAGTGGCCCACTATACTTATTAGTTGCTGTGGGGTGTGTGGAACGCGCGCTTTGGTTGCTAAGCAACACATGTGCGCGCACCACACGCTCAGAGAAACTGAGGCACTGGGACCAGGTTCCACCTTTCCCACGCTGGTGTGAATAGCTTCGACAAGCAGTGGTGAGAGGGAGGTGGGGTGGAGGAGGTGATGTGGGTGGGGGACATTTATTTATTTATTTTTGTACGTTAGTTGTTTAAGCAGGGGAAATTTCAGTCGCAGGCAATTGGTCTTCCTCATTCCACTGCTCCTTGACCTATCCTAATAATGCCGAGTGCCTGGCTAGGAAGCAACCAGTATCAATTTTTAAGTCATTGGTTTGACTCGAACAGGATTCGAACCTACGATCTACCACACGGGAGACGGACGCTCTAACTCATTTGGCCATCCCGTCTGGATATTTCGCACGGTGCATTATAATTTACGCCTCCTCTCCGTGCCCTCTGTCTGCGAGGCAGCGTTTCCAAGAGTGTTGAGAGCTCACAACTCGTACACAGCGGGCAATAGGCTATAGTTACTGCGTAGGTTGGTGTGGATGTACAAAAGGATGCTGAAGCCATGAATCACGAGGACAAAAACTATACATAAAATAAGAGGCCCAAACAAACCGATGTACAGGAATAACCAGCTCTTAAGTCTTATATAGAGTTTGTTTGTTTAGTTTTTAGCAGCTTTATATCCTAGCATATATATATAAATATAGTTTGGTTTGCTTTTAGCGGATTTACGCCCTAGAATATATCATAATATATATATATACTTTTAGTTTCTTAAAGTATTTGCATCCTAATACATATATATATATATCGTTTGCTTTGGTTTGACCGTATTTATATTCTAGCAACTTCTAAGGTTAAATCAGGAGCCTGAGGAGGGGTACCGACTAGTGATAATGCACAATCATGGTGAGAGAGAGTCAGTCTCATGAAAATAGGCCAATTGGTGCATGGGGAAAGACAACAAGGATTGTCTTAATGGTATTTATTTTCCTTTTCCCTCAAACTACATGTATTTGTGCCTGAACACCGAACATTTTCTGCTGATCCTCCAATGTGTGGGCCCTCCTTAGAAGTTGTCGGTGTCGCATATCAACAGACGCTATTTGAACACAAGAAGACAGATCTTTCTTTTTCAATTCCTGTTGCTATTATCATAAGTTGTCGGCGTTGCACACCTACTATACCTATAGGTTGTATATGTTTTGTGAAAAAACAAAACGGTTTTAATACAAATGTAATATGGGATTGTGAATGGCCACTTTTCACTTTTTTTTTCTTTCCCCATGCACCAATTGGTCTATTTTCATGAGCCTGAGTCATATATATCAATGCCTGATGATATATATGCCGCATATATAAAAGTAATATATATATTTATATGATTATATATAAAGCTTTTTAAATAAAGCTTTCCGTGTGATGTCTTTTTCCCTGACCCGTGCCCCATTTACTAACCGAGTATATGGTTTAAACTGTTCAACTTCCCTTCGTGTTATTAAATGTTCAGCTGCTGTCCCCATTGTGATGGCAGAGTGGTGATACTGCAATAATTGTTATAGATGCCCGGTTGATGGCGCGTCGGACGCCAGCTGTGCAAACCATACCCCCCCCCCACACACACACACACACACACACAGGTGCGCTGGTACCAGCGTGGGCAGGCCGACCTTGTTCTGCAACATACTTGAGCCGGTGTAGGATGTTCAAAACACTACCCCGTTGAAAACACTACGGTTAAGTTCAAAACACTACCCCTACATACGTCCAAAACACTATCCAAGTTCAAAACACTATCATAACACGACAGTGAGGGCTGTAAGTGTAATGCCGCTTGTTTGTTTGTTTGCTGTTGTTTTATGTCCTAGCAACATCTAAGGTCATATCAGGATGGGTACTGACTTGTGACAGTGCGCACTCATGGTGACTTTATAGTGCGGCCCCACTGGAAGACCAGGCTGCCAGCACCATGACCTGATATCCCACTCAGTCACATTATCCTGACACTGAGCCAACCAGTCCTAGCCCTATCCTAATAATGCCGAGCGCCAGGCTAAGATTTGTTTGTTTGTTGTTGTTTTACATCATAGCAACATCTAAGGTCATATCAGGACGGGTACTGACTTGTGACAGTATGCACTCATGGCGATTTTATAGTGCTGCCCCACTGGGACCTCAGGCCACTGGCACCATGACCCGATAGCCCACTCAGTCACATTATCCTGACAGCTAGCTAACCAGTCCTTGCCCTATCCTAATAATGCTGAACACCAGGCTAGGAAGTGACAAGTATCAATTTTTAAGTCATTGGTTTGACTTGACCAGGATTCGACCCCACGATCTACCAACACCGGAGACAGGCGCTCTAACTCATCAGGCCATCCCGTCTGGTCTGTAATGCCGCAAAATGTAACCTACTGGTACATATTCATAAGCTGACTATGCTGTGGAATTTGATTGATTGTTTGTTGTTTTACATCCTAGCAACATCTATGGTCATCTCAGGATGGGTACTGCCCCACTGGGAGATCAGGCTGCCAGCACCATGAGAGTAGTGTTTTGAACTTAAAGGGAGTGTTTTGAACTTAAGGATAGTGTTTTGAGCATGGCAACAGTAGTGTTTTGAACCTAGTTTTAACTAAGTTGAAAACACTACCGTAGTGTTTTGAACCTAGGTTGAAAACACTACTGTAGTGTGGTTGTGGGGTAGTGTTTTGAACTTACTACACCAGCAGTATTCCATCACCTAATATCTTAATGCAATGCGCATGGCGTTCTGCGATGGAACGCTGGAGCAACTTGGTAACCAAAGACGAATGCGCATACTAGTAAATTAAATTAAACGCATGGGAATTACTCGCTGTGAGGTATTTGACCTTTGCTGCCGACATGGCGTAAAATAACCTACCAATCAATCATTATTGGAATTAATTATAGTCACCATACCTCCATTTGCTTCTTGTCCTCTTGACAATTGTTATCTAGTCAATTTTGTTTCTTAGTAATGTTTATTTTGGTACTCTATGCTTTTTTTTAAATGACAGCTTAACATTGCTTTGTGTTAATATATACCTTAGTCCCGTATTCTTTTTAATGGGTGTTTAAGAATTGAGTTCAATTAGTATTTTAATTTTTGTTTAAGTATGCTGATGTAAACTTAATAGAGCGCTCTCATTCGCTGAAGTCAGTCCAAGGCTCCTACATGTCCAGTTAGTTGTTCAGCCCCTAGAAGAGTGACTGATGCCTTTATGTCAAGTTAACCTATCACCCCCTATATGAATGAGAAATACCTTCATATCAAGTTAACATATCATCCCCTATATGATGAATGAATGGGACCAGACGGGATGGCCGAATGAGTTACAGCGTCCGTCTTCCATGCTGGTAGGTCGTGGGTTCGAACCCTGGTAGGGTCAAACCAATGACTTAAAAATTTATACTTGTCACTTCCTAGCCTGGCGCTCGGCATTATTAGGACAGGGCAAGGACTGGTGTGCTCAGTCTCAGGATAATGTGACTGAGTGGGATACCAGGTCATGGTATTGGCGGTCTGGTTTCCCAGTGGGACAGCACTATAAAGTCGCCATGAGTGCGCACTGTGACAAGTCGGTACCCGTCCTGATATGACCTTAGATGTTGCTAGGACGTAAAACAACAACAAACAAACCTATATGAATGACCAATGCCTTCATATCAAGTTAACCTATTGGTCCCTATATGAATGGCCAATGCCTACATGTCAAGTTAATCTATCATCCCCTATATGAATGACCAATGCCTTTCTATCAAGTTAACATATCATCCCCTATATGAATGGCCAATGCCTTCATATCAAGTTAACATATCATCCCCTATATGAATGGCCAATGCCTTCATATCAAGTTAACCTATCATCCCCTATATGAATGGCCAATGCCTTCATATCAAGTTAACCTATCATCCCCTATATGAATCGCCAATTCCTTCATATCAAGTTAATCTATCATCCCCTATATGAATGACCAATGCCTTTCTATCAAGTTAACATATCATCCCCTATATGAATGACCAATGCCTTTATATCAAGTTAACATATCATCCCCTATATGAATGGCCAATGCCTTCATATCAAGTTAACCTATCATCCCCTATATGAATGACCAATGCCTTTATGTCAAGTTAACATATCATCCCCTATATGAATGGCCAATGCCTTCATATCAAGTTAACATATCATCCCCTGTATGAATGGCCAATGCCTTCATATCAAGTTAACCTATCATCCCCTATATGAATGGCCAATGCCTTCATATCAAGTTAATCTATCATCCCCTATATGAATGGCCAATGCCTTCATATCAAGTTAACCTATCATCCCCTATATGAATGACCAATGCCTTCATATCAAGTTAACATATCATCCCCTATATGAATCGCCAATTCCTTCATATCAAGTTAACCTATCATCCCCCATATGAGTGGCCAATGCCTTCATATCAAGTTAATCTATCATCCCCTGCATGAATGACCAATGCCTTCATATCAAGTTAATCTATCATCCCCTATATGAATGGCCAATGCCTTCATATCAAGTTAATCTATCATCCCCTATATGAGTGGCCAATGCCTTCATATCAAGTTAATCTATCATCCCCTATATGAATGGCCAATGCCTTCATATCAAGTTAACATATCATCCCCTATATGAATCGCCAATTCCTTCATATCAAGTTAACCTATCATCCCCTATATGAATCGCCAATTCCTTCATATCAAGTTAACATATCATCCCCTATATGAATCGCCAATGCCTTCATATCAAGTTAACCTATCATCCCCTATATGAATCGCCAATGCCTTCATATCAAGTTAACCTATCATCCCCTATATGAATGACCAATGCCTTCATATCAAGTTAATCTATCATCCCCTATATGAATGGCCAATGCCTTCATATCAAGTTAACATATCATCCCCTGTATGAATGGCCAATGCCTTCATATCAAGTTAATCTATCATCCCCTATATGAATGACCAATGCCTTTATATCAAGTTAACATATCATCCCCTATATGAATGGCTAATGCCTTCATATCAAGTTAACCTATCATCCCCTATATGAATGGCCAATGCCTTTATATCAAGTTAACATATCATCCCCTGTATGAATGGCCAATGCCTTCATATCAAGTTAATCTATCATCCCCTATATGAATGGCCAATGCCTTCATATCAAGTTAATCTATCATCCCCTATATGAGTGGCCAATGCCTTCATATCAAGTTAATCTATCATCCCCTATATGAATGGCCAATTCCTTCATATCAAGTTAACATATCATCCCCTATATGAATCGCCAATGCCTTCATATCAAGTTAACCTATCATCCCCTATATGAATCGCTAATGCCTTCATATCAAGTTAACCTATCATCCCCTATATGAATGACCAATGCCTTCATATCAAGTTAATCTATCATCCCCTATATGAATGGCCAATGCCTTCATATCAAGTTAACATATCATCCCCTGTATGAATGGCCAATGCCTTCATATCAAGTTAATCTATCATCCCCTATATGAATGACCAATGCCTTTATATCAAGTTAACATATCATCCCCTATATGAATTGCCAATGCCTTCATATCAAGTTAACCTATCATCCCCTATATGAATGGCCAATGCCTTCATATCCAGTTAACCTATCGGTCCCTATATGACTAATACATACATGTCAAATTAACCTATCACATTTCATAAGATTAAGAAAGACTACGGCATTGATATTTAGTTAACCTTTGAGCCCCTGTAAGAATGACTACTGCTTTCATATCAAGTTAACCTATCAGCCCCATCAGGATGACTAACGCCTTCTTATTAAGTTAACCTTTCAGCCCCTATAACTTATAAGAATGACTACTGTTTTCATATCACTACATATAAAGATGACTAATGCCTACATGTCAAGTTAGCCTATGAAACCTATAGGAATGACTAGTGCATTATAAAGCATCAATGGATAGTTGTGTACTTTAAATTTAAAAAGATTTTTTTTTTTTGTTAAGGGTGTGTTGTGCTCATTCATACACTACACTAAAATCCAACGTCTACTTGGACATAGGAGTCATTTTTTTAAAAAGGCTTAAACTGCATGGTCCAATAAAAGCATCAAACTTTGTAAACAAAAGGGCTTATCTAAATTTGTTTCTACATATCCAACCTAGTACGCATTTTATTTCTGAATAGAAGGCAATTTAATAGAACGTGTTACTGCTCAAGTGAACGTTTTTGGACCTGTATGCACAATTTAGTTTTAAATACTTGGCACTTCAAATAAATATCTCCAAAGTTAGCCATTTAAAATTAAATGTTACTTTGAATTAAAGTAAGATACATTATATTTTAATAATCGATCTAATATACTTATGGCAATTTTTTAAATATTTTTACAGAAGCTCAAAACCATCGGAGTGTGTTTAAGAAGGAGACTGGAGTAGTGAATGGCCATCTTTCCTCTCTGGAGTTATCACCGCCCCGCCCCTCAACCCCCCCCCCCCCTACCGACACACAGATAAACAAGCAAAGCTATCAGATTACTCTAAGCTAAATACGCCTTGGTGTTCATTGATGTGATAGAGCTTCCACATTCCCAGACACCATTCTGGTCCGACTGGTTGGGGTTGCCAGGGATGCCTGGTATAACAGTATAATATTCCCCCAGTATACTTTTGCCATACCCCCGACCAGGCAATAATCAGGGTAGGACACAATAAAGACTGCCTGGTTGCCCGGGCACCTACCACTTGCTATCCGGACCGCACTTCGTCCATACTTCTCTCTATCTCCTCTCTGCTGGTCATGCTCCTCCTTCATTATGTCTTAAAAGAGTTCCAGGAGGGGGAGCCCGCCAGCATTTCACTTTCTACTCTTACTCTGTCTGTGTCGCTGGCTGGTCACCATAGAGCAAATAGACATAGTCCTTTGACTCAGCTCTCATTTCTCTTTCCTATACTCTACCCTTTCTTTTCTCTCCTGGACTTACTTCTCCCCCTGATCAAGGGAGTTGTTTGCTTGGGTGGGGCCCTTTACCTTATCATTTCTCTCACTTTGTTCTTGTTGCTGGAACCGCTGGACCCACCTTTACCTGTCCCTTCCTCCTAAACCCTTGCTGCTGTCGGGCGGATATGACTATGAGTGCTCTGCTACCGCCGGAGCGGAGAGATTCGGAGCCGCCCCAATGCTTCGCCGTTTTGAATGTTGTAAAAACATCCCCAGCTTCTACAACCGTCCCACCCTGAAGATTAATCTTCAACCAAAGATTGGACCGATTTATCGGTGCCTCTCTATATTGCTGCAGTTCTGCAGCCAGTAACTGTCATATGGTTACGAACCACCCCAAAAGCAAAAGCGGCGCACCTAGTTGACTCGGTCGGACAGGTGAAGTTCTTGGTGACCTACCCTAATGGGCAAGTACTCACTTTTCTGATCTGCAGTAGCAGATTTCAGTTTTAATTGGCTGACTTGGGCTTCGGCAAGTACTTTTGCCACTTGGGCAAGTAGAAATTCAGTCACTTGCCACATATGGAAAGTGGGAAAAAGGGTTACTATCCTACCCTGAAGTGAAGCTGCAATCGTGTACGGGTGTACATTTCTATAATATACACTGGCATGTTGACTCGAATTATACGAAATGTGGGGCTTGAAATGGAAAATATTGTGATCTCAGCTGACATGTACTAACTAGCAACATGGCAACATCAGACTTACAGATATCGTAAACACAGTAGAACCTCTTTAAATCGATCGACCATTGGGACCGACTTTAAATGGTTCATTTAGGGAGGTGGTCGGTTTAGGGAGCTTTTTTTTATCGGTACAATGGTACTTACTGTATTGGGCAATCGTTTGGGATCAAAATAAAGCGATCGATATAGGGGAGTGGTCGACCTGTGAAGGTGGTCGGTTAGAGAGGATTTACTGTAGCTGTATTGGCACATGCCTCGTGTACCAGTGACACGGCGCTGACAACAGATTTTATTTAATGAATACACTATATTTATTCCAACAAAAACGACAAATACTACCTCCCGGGTATAGTTTGTTGGTTGGTGCTTTACGTCTTGGCAACGTCAAAGGTCATATTAGGAGGGGTACCGACTTGTGACAGTGCGTACTGATGGTTGCCCTGCAGGTGGCGTCATTCAAGCAGACGACATTAGGAGCATGTGTATACAATTGACTCGGGTTGGTTAGCTAAAGCTATTCATACTCATAGGAGATTATTATAAAGAAAATCTAGTATAACTAAGGAGACCTACATAGGAAGGCAATGCACCCAGTGTAAAATCAGAGTGATTTCGCGGCCGAAGCTAGTGAAAATAGGTCAGCTGGAGCTGGCCCGGATATCGCAAGTTATTTAAGTTGCATAGTCTGATGGTTTTGAGTTTCTGTCATTTTTCTGAGATAAATATATTAATCTACCTGACTTTAGTTTGAAATACCTTTTATTTTAAATGGTTAAGTCGTGAGGTATACAAGGTGACTGTGGTTCGCTTCTTCTTCAGCTCTTGGAGTTGCCTCTGAGTGTTCTTTTCTTTGCTCTCCCTCTCCTTGCCACACTATTTGCCTTTGTGGCAAGTATTGCAGCATTGTGAAACAGTGCCATTAAAACGGCCCGTTTTTGGTAGTTTTTTGGGGTTTTTTTTCTCACTCGTTCTCTACTTCTTCTGTGGTGGCAGGAGAGCAGGGGGCAGGGGGCTCTTTGGGCTTCTGATGTGCTTGTAGGTGAGAGTGCGGCGGTGGTCCGGTGGTGGCAACACGTTCTTGGGGCCCACAGCCCTGTACCTCTGGCACCGGTGATCGAAGCGGGAACCGGTGTCGTTGACAACAGGGCCAGGCAACAGGGCCACAGGCGGTGTGCGATGTTTCACACATCGAGGCACATGGTATATATCTGCAATCTCTCACACCCTCTCCCACATCTCTGTCCTGGCGTTGGGCCTAGCTTTAGACAGCTTATCTGAGGCCCTGAACCCTCTATCATTATGCACACTCCCAGGCTTTTAGATAGTTTGGTTTGCCTAATCTTTGGGAACTGTCAACACTGTATTGCATTTGTTTTGGAAAGCCTAGACTGTACTCTTATATATGTTTTTGCCAGTTCTAGTATCTACATATACTTTGGAATTCACATAACATTAAGCAAATACATTTAAAATTCCTATGCATTCTTTTCCACAGTTATTATCTCCATTGGTGATATTTGATGCATAACCTTCTGGACAATTTGACATTATATTACATTCATACACATCGTTCATTAGCACAAACATAGAAATAGGTTGAATATTATTAGCATCGTTTTTATAACAGTGATTCATTATTTAGATATCATTAGGATGGTTTTATGACATGATTTGAAAATGAGTATTTGGGAAATTATTTAATTATTACTTTATTTGTGATACAGACACAAAAGAAGGCATATTTTTACACAGTGTTTTGGGTATAGCTGCTATGTTTTTGCCTACAATGGAAACAATGCCTGTAATGATCAATGTTTTTTGTACACAGACTTGCTTTGTTTGGTTTGTTCTATTCATTGATCTAGCAGGGGAAATTTCAATCGCGGAAAATTGGTCTTCCTCATTCCACTACTCCTTGCCCTATCCTAGCAATGCCAAAGCACCAGCCTAGGTAGTGACAAATATCAACTTCTACTCCGTCGGTTTTATTTGGCCCGAGTCCAAATCCATGACCTGCCATATGGGAAACTGGCGTTCAATTCATTTGGTCATGCAGTTTAGATGCCTCTGATATGACGTCATAGAGGGCTTTTTTCCAAAGTAAAATAGCCAGAATGAAGCGTCCCTATATTTCAGCACACTGCGGACTACCCCTGCTCCAGACATCGGAGTAGATCGGGGGGTCATGGGTTCCCACTGAGTCATATTATCCTGACACTGAGCCAACCAGTCCTTTCCCTATCCTAATAATGCCCAGCACCTGGCTAAGAAGTGACAAGTATACATTTCTAAGTGATTGGTTTGATTCGGCCAGAGTTCAAACCCGTGGATTCGAATCCCACGATCTACCAAAACGGGACACGGACGCTCAACTCATTCGGCCGCCCGTCTGGTTGAATGATATTTGTATGTGTGTGTGTGTGTGTGTGTGTGTGTGTGTGTGTGTGTGTGTGTGTGTGTGTGTATTATATATATATATATATATATATATATATATATATATATATATATATAGTGAGAGGCGAGACCCAACAAGCATATACACATAATTCCTGGGCGCGAGTCACACAGGTGCGCGCCTCCGGTTCGGATTAGTGCCGGTGACTGTGCCACCGGTTGTACGGATGGTGGGACTAGACGAGTATGACATCGGCTTAGTAGGAATTTCCTTCCGTGCCTTTATACTCGCATACTTTCTTATGCATCATATACAAATACATGTGTATATAAGAAGAAAAAAATGCACTTGTAATATGTGAGATCCTCTCTGGATGGGTACCTATTTTATTGTGACAGTTGTTTTTATCATTTCACCGCACCTGAAAAAAAGGATCATCACTCAACAACAAAAACACCCGCAAAACCACCACCTCATGGCTAAGCATGTACATGGAACCCTGAAAGCGCGCGTGACATGTCACTCAGGGCTCTAATGGAAGTTCGGCTGAAGGCTGGAGCGGTGTCGAGTTATCGAACGTGGAGACTGGTGGGCGCGCCTCGGCAGGTGTGCTACCTGTTTTTCCCTTTTTCCCTCCAGTGCTGCGTAGTCACGTGATTCACATTCGGCAGGTGTCACACAAACGTGTGTCCCCCCCCCCCCCCCAGCTCTCTCACACTCCCACACTCCTTGTCGGCGGCAACTCGCAGGTGACGGGCGGTTATTCATAGACGTGACCCTTGACCCCGACCAGTGACGGCGCCGTGTTGTTATGTGCCGGTCAGAGTGACAGCTGTCAGCGTCAGCCTTATGGGGTCAGCGGAGCTCGCGCCAATGGCATAATCATCGCTGCAAGGAGACCGACCTAACCAGCTTGTGTTGTTTAGGTCGACCCACTGGCCGCGACTCCAGGGGTGTAAGACAGTGGAACTTGAGGAACAGACTATTTGACAAATTAGATGGTTGTTGCGCACGGGAAGTTGTGTTCCTTGCCGCTTAACATTTCTCGCGGTTTAAAAAAATAAATTGTTGTGTCTGAAACTAGTACAAAAAGTAGGGGTTAAATTTGTTTATTTAAATTAAATCTGATATAATCCTATTCATGAAGCATACATATATCTATCTATATTTATCCCTCCTGACATGACCCTAGATGCTGGTAGGATGTAAAACAACAAACAAACAAAACAAATCTGTATATTAATTGTTAACACATTCGGTTTATAAATATAGCTCAGGTGCTGAGAGGCTGACAAAGTGTTAGTTGGGCCTGCTCACTCAGGCTGACCCAGTATTCGTTGGGTATCGCCCCTCGGCAAGGCTGACCAGGTGCTGGTTGGGGGCCCTTCCTTCACTAAAGCTGATCCAGTGCTCATTGGGTCTCGCCTCTAGCTAAAGCTGACCAAGTGCCGGTTAGGTATTCTTCCTCACTAAGCCTTGATTGGGCGCCGGTTGGGTCCTCTCTCACTAAGACTGCCAACTACTGGTTGGGTGTAGCCCCCTCCCCAAGGCTGACCAGGTGGCGGTTGGGTCTCCTTTCTCGCCAAGACTGCCAAGTGCTGGTTAGGTCTCCTGGTAGAGCAAACAATGATGGAAGAACGGGCTGGTTAGGTCGATCCAGTGTGCATGTACGAGCTGGTTCAGTCTCCTCCTTTCTTCGCTAACAGCCCTACTTAGGGCATGCTATTACAGTATTAGACGATTTCCCTCACCAACCCGTCCTCTGGCGGCAATAGCCATTTCTTAGATTTCATTGATTTCTTAGCATTCTCTGTGGAAAAGGAGCTCGATAGGATTGTTACCACGTTTCCGACAAAATTGCCAAATGAGTTTAGCGCCCGCTCTCCTCTCGATGTGGCAGGTCGTGTGGCATTCAAACCATGACCAAGTCAAACTAATATGACTTATACTTGTCGCTACCTAGCCTGGCACACAGCATTACTAGGAAGGATCAGTGGATCGGTGGGAAATCAACTGTCTGCGATTAAGATTTTTTAAAGTAATATAGACGAATGTGACAAAACACACAAAAACTAAGATATTTATTAGGCATTTTGTTATTAACCCCCACACCACCATCACCCAACGTTATTGTGTATTTTTATACTTATTATGTTTAATACGACTTTTGCTACAGTTTTATGCATTATTCAACATGACGTTATCGGCTTTGCTACATTATCTGGCATGGTTATTTTATATTTACTACCTTATTGACCATTGCGTACATGGATACTATTGAAGAATAACTGGTTGTTTGGCCATCTCCAGTTACTCATCTTATACTCACTACTATCAGGAGGCTCCTGGCAACTGTCTGCCAGTCTCCCCGCACTAAATACCAAAACACAACTCATAAGAAAGAAAGGAGACAAGTCACGCAAGATTGACAGTGATAAGGTTGAGCTTTATTGCTACAATTCTTGTTCACTTATTAGTGACCTGCCACCCTGACTCACCTACAACCTGCTACTTAGACCCACATAGTTTCTGCTTGTTCAGTAAAAATCAGTGCCTACAGCCCATTGAACATAGGTCCTATGGGTGTTACACACAGCTCCGAGGTGAACTGTTTCCTTTGGTATCTCTAGAGTGAGTGTGTGGTCTGTCCGGCAAGTGCAAGAGTACAAGGGTGACTGGGCTCACACAGCCAGCCAATCAGACACCTCTGCAGCCTGGGAGGGGTGGCGCCCGGGAGGGGGCAGCTGTCACTCAACCCCAGGGCATGTGGTGTCCCTAATGCATGCAGAATGGCTGGGTGTGCTTACCCAGCGTTCCCCATGGTAACAAGTAGTCATCATACAGTTACATTAAACAATATTACCTGTTCCTCTTCCTTTTTGCACTCTTCCTGGTGCATGGAGGGAACATTCCTGTAATTAGTAACTGTATCTTAATATCCGTACATCATACTGCAATCCCGGTCACCGTGCGTCATACCATTTACACATACTTATTTCCATGTCACACAGCGAGAGGGCACACATTGCATCACTATTACATAACAATGGTCCCCAACTCCATCGCCTGAGATATTGATATGATTCCAAGCTCGGCTATCATGACCGAAACACCATATATTTTTACACTTTGTTTTACATCGTTATTGAGCAATATTCTTTTATATGCATATATTATTCCCAGTCAGGATAGCCGAATCAATACAGAACTTGGTTCCGTGTAGGTAGTCATGAGTTCAATCCTCAGTCGAGTCTCATCCAATAACCACTTTCAGCGGTTCAGTCAACCAGACGGGATGGCCGAATGAGTTAGGGCGTCCATCTCCCGTGTTGGTAAATCATGTGGTCATGGGTTCGAACCCTGGTCGAGTCAAACCAATGACTTAAAAATTTATACTAGTCGCTTCCTAGCCAGGCACTCGGCATTATTACGATAGGGAAAGGAGTAGTGGAATGAGGAAGACCAATTGTCCGTGATTGAAATTGCCCCTGCTTAAACAACTAATGTACCAACAACAAAAAAGAAAGAAAAGTGTGTATGTCATGATTGCCCAGAAGGAGACGCTCGGTCAAAGACAGCTCAGAAATCAACTTGATGTGTTTTCATCAATACTTGGAAGTAACCATAAAGGCATGTTGAGATGAAAGTACATTTTGACTTATAACATTGATTGACCTTAGATGTTGCCAGGACGCAAAATTCCAACCAACATTTCGAGTGCCCCAAGGGCAATCTCCTGCCAGATGGGAAGGTCATGGGATTCGAATTCCTGATTCAAGCCCTAGCTCAGTCAAATCAAATACTTAAAAATTAATACTCGTCAGTACATAGCACCATGCTTGGCGTTACTAGGATTGGGCAAGGAACTGTGAACCGGGCGCGGTGGCTGAATCGGTAGAGCACAGGTTTCGCGTGTTGAAGATCAGGAGTTCGCGAGTTCGGTTCCTGGTCGAGTCAAACCAATGACTTAAAAACTGGTACTTGTTGCTTCCTAGCCTGGTACTTTGCATTTTTAGGATAGGGCAAGGACTGGTTATCTTGGTGTCAGGATAATGTGACTGAGTGGGATATCGGGTCCTGGTGCCGGCAGCCTGATTTCTCAGTGGGGAAGCACTATAAAATCGCCATGAGTGCGTACTGTCACAAGTCGGTACCCATCCTGATATGACCTAGGAAGGACGTAAAACAACAACAAACTAACAAAACGGAACTGTGGAATGGGGAAGACGAATATGTGTGTCCTGAGTCCCACTGGTTCCTCAGGGAGGATGGAGGCTGTGTCTCAGCACGCCGGGGCACAGCTGTGGTTTACCCGCCAGAAGGACGGAGTGTGGGGGGGGGGGGGGGGAGAGGGGGGTAGTGAATACACATAAACAAAGTAGTATTTCATCCCATCTAAAATATTTGCGAGGACAAATGCACAACAATCTTAATTAGAAACTAATCTAAAGGCAAGAACCCTACCTACTTGGTCATGAGGAGGAATGTGGTTACACTTATGCTAGGTACACACCTACCGTTTACGACTCGCGCACTAAAACTTACGACCCGACCCGACCCGCTTAAAACTGAAAATGGGCCGATTCATTTTTCGAATCGCGAATTGCAATCGTAAGGAAGCACTTTTAGCCCTAAAATTGAGTTTTACGTCGCGAATCGCAATCGGTAGGTGTCATGGGGAGTGCACACCTCAAGACTTTTGGGCAATTTTAGATCGAATACGGTAGGTGGGTGCGGAAAAACGGTATGTGTGTACCTAGCATTACAGGTGCCAAATGAGTTTAAAGTGTCATGTATGATTGCATCAGGGAGCCTAGGTTACCTAGTACTAGTAGTAGGTGGATTAATGGTTAGGATGCGAGCTCAGGAATGGCAAGAAGATGGGTTCGAATCCTGCACTGGGTGCAATATTTCCCATTTCATTCATCCGCGTGACACTGGTGCCATGACCCCCCCCCCCCCCACAACACTGTTCACTGTTGCAGCTAAAAGCTCTCAATTCTGTGGCGAATATATGTCTTTCCTACTTTTGAAATGAATCATGCTGTACACGATTTCTGTTTTTATTGGGGATAATTACATATCCGGGACAGCATGAGTGACAATGCATTATCCCAATGCGTTCAGTGTTTATCCGGCTGATTCTCTCCAGTCAGTAGCGTCCCATTAGCCTCAATGATCACAGGCCCGCTGGTCACGTGACCCAGGATGCATCCTGTTATATTCTCATCAAGCTATGGCACACCCTTCGGGCCAATCACAGGGGGCCTACTAAAACAATGCTGGGATGGTCACACACATTTTGCGGTTGGTTGTTGGAGTTTTGCTTCCTGGCAACATCTAAGGTCATATTAGGATGGGTACCGACTTTTGACAGTGCACACTCATGGTGCCTTTATAGTGCTGCCCCACTGTGTGACCAGCCTGCTACTGCTAGCACCATGATCTGATTTTCTACTCAGTCACAATATCCTGACAGTGAGCCAACCAGTCCTTGCCCTATCCTAATAGTAATAATGTCGAGCACCTCGCTAAGAAGTGACAAGTATACATTTGTTAAGTTATTGGTTTGACTCGACCAGGGTTCGAACCCATGGGTTCGAATCTCATGATCTACCAAAACGGGAGACGGACGCTCAACTCATTCGGCCATCCCGTCTGGTCCCACAATTTGCCAGCTGCCACTGGGTGTCTATGTAGGTCACTCTGACCTAATTTCCGTGAGGTTACTCATGGATTATCATCCCCCAAGACTGCAACCAAACGTCTATGTCAGTGACACATTCACTCAAATATCTTGGGGATGGTATTGATTGTCTATCGATATCTATATATGTCGTGAACCATAATAATTGGCTGTCAGGCGAATATATCACAAACCACAGCAATTGACTATCGAGCGGAATATGTCACAACTTACACTAGTTCTCTCTTTGCAATTGGCTTTCGCCCAAATGTGATGTAGATTACAATGATTGTCTTATCAGATCAGGCAAATATGTGACAAGCCATACTGATTGTCTGTGAGTCAACTATAAAGCCGTGTTCACACATACAGCGTTAGACCGACTTATATGAGTCGAACTAGATCAGTCGAACTAGCGACGCAAACCACATTGATTGTGTGGGACCTGGCGCGGTGGCCGAATCGGCAGAGCGCGGGCCTCACGTGTAGGAGATCGGGAGTTCTGTTCCCGGTCGAGTCAAACCAATTGCTTATAAAGTTGATACTTGTCACTTCCTAGCCCAGCACTTGGCATTAATAGGATAGGGTTGGGGCTAGTTAGGTCAGTGTCAGGGTAATGTGACTGAGTGGGATATCAAGTCATGGTGCCAGTGGCTTGATTTCCCAGTGGGGCAGCACTATAAAGTTGCCATGAGTGCACACTGTCATAAATCGGCATTCATCCTGATATAACCTTAGATGTTGCCAGGACATAAAACTTCAAAAACCAACCATTGATATGACCTTAAAGCTGTATAGTCCGATGAAAACATAAAACTTTCAAAACAAAAACAATTATCTAGATTTGATTCTACATGTCTAACTTAGATAATGATGCACTTATTAAACATTTCTCGCCATATAGAAGAGAAAACTGAGGCAATTTAATAGAACCTGTTAGTGCAGAAACCTATGATGTTAGGGTTTCTGCTTGCTTGCCAAAATTACTTTTGCATGTTTGCACTTCAAATATCTCAAAAGTCAGCCATTTAAAATAAAAGTTACTTCAAACTAAAGTAATGTAGATTATAATGATTAATCCACTATATTTATCTACGAAAAAGATAGAAACCCATAACCATCAGACTATGCAACTTTAACCCCAATCGATTGAGCGTGAATTTAGGCCATCATAACCTGTGGGGTTTTGCTAGTTTCGGCGATGCTCCTCTGAGAGATTGAGAACCAGAGGGCACTGATTAGAAGCTGGCTTGGCACCTACACGGTTTTCCACTATTGCCAGCGCAGACTCGACAAGTGCTCTCCAGCAGATCTTTGGACAGCCTCCTTGTTTATGTGTAGCTACACATGTGTTGGGAGAGTGATGGGAGGTAATACAAAGGTATCAGCATTCAGTTTCTGTTTTGCTCGTTTGGGTTTTGTTGTCGCTTATATTGTTATATTAAAAAGTTGCATAGTCTGATGGTTTTGAGTTTCTATAAAAAGAAATGTCTTAGATATATATTTCTTTTTTTTAAAGGTTAATTTGTATAATCTACCTTTTTGTAATTGATTTCAAATGGCTAACTTTGAAGATATTTGAAGGGTAAAGATGCTAAATTAATTTTGGCATGCTTGTCAAAACTCTGACCCCATAAGCTTCAGCAGGTACATGTTTTTTATTTGATTAAATCGACTCAGTAGTATTCCCTTGTATGCAGCAACAAATGCTGAATATCTGCATCAGCATCTGAGCTGGATGTGCAGATTCAAATTTAGATAAGCATTTTGTTTTCGAAAATATGATGCTTTCATCGGACCATGACCTTTAGTTGTGTTTCGATAGATGAATAATTCGGTTTTAACTTGCGCTTCAAATACAGATCAACTATGACACGTTTACTTTAAGAAATATCAATATGCAAAAGAAATTTGATACAGGACTCAACATATCAAAGCTGGTATTGTAATGTAATAATATTATATTGTTTTATTTTGATACAATGCAATAGTCCTATTTAAAGTTTGTGTCTGGCAGTTGTTTAATTTCATCATATTATATCGTTGATTTCAAAAATCATTTGGTGTGCCTTCCGTTTTTGTTTTTTGTACTCCAAAGTTTCAAGATGGTTTTCAAAATCAATTAGGTATCCCCACATACATTCACAATAGTTGTTTCTTTGTAGGGGTTTTACGTCCGAGCAACTTCTATGGTTATGAATGACCTGAGCCTGTGGGGAAAATAGGGACAGAGCTATAAGCATCATGTGACCCACGAAAATAGGTCACCCCCCTAAATGAGGGATGAGGGTGGGCTGGGCCACTAATTGACAACCGGCCAATTTCCCCCGTTGTTGAGTTGATTGAATAATTTGGGTTTTGCGACCTAACACCATTTGAGGTTATGTCCTGACATGTACTGATCTGTCGCATTGTGTGCTTATTTTAGCTTTATAGTGCTGCACCATTTTGTAGATCTGGATTGCTATATCTCCCTTCACCTCGCCATGCACTCAGTATTATTAGGAAAGGGCAATGTCCACATATTGTGACTGAGTCTAATATGAGGTCATCCTGCTGGTGGCAAGTTATATCAGTAATCAGTCTATAATTATAAAGCCAACTGAGTGGACACTATAAATCGACCTTTTGAAGTTGCATGGTCAAATGATATCAATATATTTTCAAAACCAAATCACTTACCTAGATTTGACTGTATATATATGCAAGTTAAATACCGGCGCCACTACTTATCAAGTGGTGCTGCATACAGTATAACCCCGTTAAACCAAATTTGAAGGGACCCTAAGAATTTGTTTGGATTAACCAGTCATTGGTTTAACCAAGCTTTGGCTTCGACTTTGATTTGGCTTTGGCAAAAACATGGGTGCATTATGAATGTAATATACAATGTATGTGAACACTTTGATTATTATTTGTTATGTATATGCAGTATAACCCCATTAAACCAAGCTCGGTTAAACCAAATGATCGGTTAATCCAAACTTTTTTTGGCAGCCCAGCAAAATACTACCATTTATCATATAAAAATGTTGGTGGGGTCTCAGATGACCTTATAACCACATGGAAGTTTGGTTTAACTGTACCAGAATTGGCCTCGGGCCTGACAGTTTTGTTTGGATTAACTGATAATTTGGATTAACCAACTTTGGCTTAAACAAACTTTTTATATGATAAATGGTAGTTTTTGCTGGGCCGCGGGAAAAAAATTGGATTAACCGATCGTTTGGTTTAACCAAGCTTGGTTTAACGGGGTTGTACTGTTTATGGAATGATTCTGATTTTACAAGTCGGTACTTTCACATGAATACTGGAGGAAACCATATGCTTGAGAAACTGCTTCAAAAAGAACAGGTTCGTCTTGTGACCTCTCCGAGACCCTCGCTGGTCTTGGCCTAATTTTACACACCACGTGACCAACCTTATCTAGATTGACAGCTCAAAAAACAGCATTTGTCCTTTGTATTTGTTCAGTGCAGTTTCTGCCATTTTTCTTTCTTCCCATTAGCTAGATTATCTGCGATGCTATCACACTCATCTGAAAGTATGTTTTTCATTGTGTTCAAATTATGATCAAGGGAGTGCACACATCTTGCACAGGCACAACGGTCGCCTGTTTTGTTCCACGTATTTATGTGGTGTTAAATATTCTGAACTCTAAAATCATTTCACTTATCGGTTGTGATCTGTGTGAGGGTGTGTATATCCCAAACAGGAAGTCAAGAAGCTTTGTTTATAAGTTATGGCCTCTTTAATTAGATCAGTGTACCACGTGATCACCGTGATATAGGGTAGTATGTCACAACTTGGTTTCCAGTAAAATTATTTTGAATATCTTCATTTCATATATGTTTCAAAATGACCCATTTGTCAGAAGTGTTAGTTCAGGTTAATGATAAGTAGATTATAATGATCAATCTGATATATTTATCTATCATTTTTTTTAAACATGGCAACAACTCAAAGGCCATTGGGATGTTCAACTGTATGCAAACCACGGGTTTTCAGGTGGCAGTAAAACAGTCACACCCGTTTATAAACGGTACATCCATTCTATGAGAACACGATTACTTGGGGGAATAAAAAGTTGAACCCAGAACTATAAATCAGAAAGCACATTTTCTACAGTTTACGGTAAAACGCGTGGGTGTGTGTGCACTTGAGTGCCATAAGATCACGTTACAACACCCCCCCCCCCCCCGAACTACCGTAATGCGTCCGCTAGGTGGACCTAGTCAGATGAATGAGCCAATCACCAACCACCGCTGGCGATGGATTAGCATTAATTGATTGCTCTCGTCAGGCGGCACCATTGCATGGTCGCGTGGAACTGAAAGTTCACTGCCTGCCTGAGGCGAATATGGAACCAAAGTCGTCAATGTACAACCGGAACTGCCACCTGGAAACCCATGATTTACAGTTGAATAGTTTGACGATAGCGTGTTACTGTGGAAACCCATGAGTTACAGTTGAATAGTTCGATGATAGCGTGTTACCCTGGAAACCCATGAGTTACAGTTGAATAGTGTGATGATAGCGTGTTACCCTGGAGACCCATGAGTTACAGTTGAATAGTTTGACGATAGTGTGTTACCCTGGAAACCCATGAGTTACAGTTGAATATTTTGACAATAGCATGTTACCCTGGAAACCCATGATTTACAGTTGAATAGTTTGACGATAGCGTGTTAACCTGGAAACCCATGATTTACAGTTGAATAGTTTGACGATAGCGTGTTACCCTGGAAACCCATGAGTTACAGTTGAATAGTTTGACGATAGCGTGTTACCCTGGAAACCCATGAGTTACAGTTGAATAGTTTGATGATAGCATGTTACCCTGGAAACCCATGATTTACAAGTGAATAGTTTGACAATAGCGTGTTAACCTGGAAACCCATGAGTTACAGTTGAATAGTTTGACGATAGTATGTTACCCTGGAAACCCATGAGTTACAGTTGAATAGTTTGATGATAGCTTGTTACCATGGAAACCCATGAGTTACAGTTGAATAGTTTGACGATAGCGTGTTACCGAACCATAGCATCATGTCAGGAAAGGAAAGCTGGTTTTATTTAATGATGCCTCTAGAGCACATTGATTTTTATCATTGGCTATTGGACATCAAACATAAGGTCATCCTGACATATTTATTTGGGGGAAATCGGCTGCTGCCACATAGGCTACTCTTTCCGATAGGCAGCAGGGGGTCTTTTATATGCACTTTCCCACAGACAGGACAACACATACCACATCCTTTGATGAACCAGTTGTGGACCACTGGTTGGAACGGAAAATAGCCCAAACTGCAAATGTATCCACTGAGAAGGATCGATCAGATAACCCACACCTTCACAGGTGGACACTCTACTGCGTGAGCTACGTCCCGCTCCTGCATCATGTCAGTGTCGGACGTGACTCAGGCTAACAGTGTGTGACGTGACTATAGCCTCACCTCAATGCGTGACCATAATGTCACGTCAACCTAGCTTTAGTCCATGATGTGACAGCCTCACGTCATTACAGTATACATGCACACAGTAAAACCTCTCTAACCGACCATCTCCACATATCGACAATTCCCCTATATTGATCGCTTTATTTGGGTCCTGAATGATCGCCCATACTACCATTGTAATTTGTAGTGAAATAAAAAATCCCTAAAACGACCATCTCCGTAAATGGACCATTTAAAGTCGGTCCAAAGGTTAGTCGATTTAGAAAAGTGTTACTGTATATACATGATCTATAGTGAATTATGGGAGTATAAACAAAGCACATGTTATTGCCATCATGATCAGATACCATTACCTCCATTATGTTCTTCACAGGAGCTAGTTTCTTGTATCTCCACATGATGCCACCTGCCAGTGGTCAACACGCTCACACATTCACACACACACTCATACAATGATGGCGCTTCTATAGACGAGGTCACGGTTCCGAGTGTGCATGCACTGAAAACGGCGTTGGCAGCAAAGCAAAGGCGTTCAGCCATTGCATAGATATGCATAGGACAAAACTTCTATTTCATTCAAAATTAATTGAAATACATAACAATTTGGCACAAACATGGAAAGAAGGATGCAATATAATAATATAATGCATATGTTTAAGGCACATCATCATCATCATCATGCTGTCGCTCGCGATGCGACAAAGACTGTACCACAAGGCAGTGGTTTACAACTCTGCAGGGCAGGGGCGTCAAACTCCCTGAGGTGTTGCAATACCTGCAATACCTGCAACACCACTGATAATGCAATGCTATCCACACTTAGATAATATGGTCGGGATTACCCAGCCGGATGCGCATGTCCGGAAGTAGACACTTCCGCTCACATTTCCACGCTATGTACATGCCATCACGGAGCCTTTTTTTAAAAAGATTTAATTAAAAAGAAATATGTATATATTAACTATTTATTTATTAATTATAATTTTTGTTTCAGTTTAAGGCCCAACTCTCCATAATTAAGCATTTTGAGCTAAGAAACATACAATTTAGTCACTTTACAGGCTGATGTTTAGATCACCATTTATTAGTCATAAGTACTTCTTGTTCTAAATATTAAAATGTCAAATGTGTCAACAAAAACGTGTTTCAAAGAAATATATAACCAATATCTGATTAACCCTACTCATTTTCTATTTCTACATATGTCATTAACCATAGGATATAAATAAAAACATGAATAAAATAAGTAAAACTGACTCTGGCTATGGCTCTAACACTAGTCTGAGTGCCCAGATTTGTCTAAATCTAAATGCACATGGCATAAGGTGTGCTGATTATATTGATGTAAATGCAATGCTGGATAAAAGATTAATATCTTAATTTATTATATATATTTTTTTAGTCAGTATTCTATGTTTCAAACAAGAGCTGAGATGAGCTGAAACTAGCACATTTCATAGCTGCACCCAGTGTATTAGCATTAGCCATGTGCTTCTCGTGGGTTTGTTTTGCTCTGCCACATCCCACAATGCACCGCGCCGCTGGAACTGTGATGTTGTCTATTTAGACCATGGTTTCGGGTTGGCGTTCATTGTCTAATTGTTTCGCTTTCCATTGTCCACCACGTCTGGTTGTCACGTGACCGTCGTGCCCGGATGTGTACATAACAGGACATCATCTGGAGTTCTGAGGCCAACACATTACGCATAATCACGCGGCTCAGCCGGGAGACCCCACCACTTAAATCAAGGCACGGCTGTGTCATTCAGCAAAGTGGGTTTAAACCCTGGCCGAGTCAAACCTATGACATAAAAATGTATACTTGTCTTGCGCCAAAGAATATAGGAAAAGTACCTTTTAAAAATTTTTAATTTTGTTCACTGGAGTGTCCAAATAGCAAATTGGAAGCAGGCAAAACCTGCCTACACTTATAATTTTGGTATACTTTCTATAACAATTTAAGATGGAGTATACCGATGTGCAATTTCTTTTTTTTTAATTGTGTGCCGACAAATTTGGAAAGTACACAATTTTGATGGGGTGGGGGTGGGGGGGTGGGGGGGGAGTACCCCGATGGGGGACGCCACCAGTACGTTATATGTGAAGCAGCAGATACATTAGTAATGGAATGTGGAGATGAAAAGGAGTAGAAACTTAGGTTATTCATACACGCATAATAAAGTATACAGCATATAATGTAATGAAGGATTACACAAAATCGTTGCACAAATAATTGTATCTAATAAAATGATGGTGAATTGTTAAGACCACGAGTCCTGCTCACGTGGTAACTATCAGCGCAACGTGCCACCACACAGGGCTCCTCTCCCTATATAGTATATCCATGTCTGTTCGACTCCGCATGTGTTTGTCTGGCTTTGTCTGTTTGTCTGCCTGTCTGGTTCTTTGTCTATGTTGTATATCCGTGTCTGTTTGTCACCGTGTGTGTCTGTCTGGCTTTTTCTGTTTGTCTGCCTGTCTGGTTCTCTGTCTGTATAGTATATCCGTGTCTGTTTGTCACCGCGTGTGTCTCTCTGGCTTTGTCTGTTTGTCTCCCTGTCTGGTTCTCTGTCTATATAGTATATCCGTGTCTGTTTGTCTCCGTGTGTGTCTGTCTGGCTTTGTATGTTTGTCTGTCTGTCCCTGTATGTCTATCTTCCTGAGGGAGTAGCGCCTGTGTGAGTGGGGCGCTGGGATGGTTTCTGGTGCTGAAGCTTGTAATTGAGGTGGCTTCTGCTGGTACGTTTTCCGCTGGTTTCGGCGAATTTGTTTTCTTTAATATCCAGCCAATAATCACCATGATGTGAAGTTTTCAACTCCCTCACCCACTTCCACCCCCTTCATCCGCTAACTTCCACCGTTACCACTCCTCACTTAACTCCACCCTGATCTACCCTCCCCCGCCCCCCGCCCTCGCCCCCTCACCTCCCCGCTCTTTGGCGTGAGACTGCTTAGCGGATCGGAGATGCTTCCTTCATGTTTTTAAAACGCCACCTGGCCGGCATTAGACCGCAGCGAGGCGGCCCACGTCAGCAACAAATTACCGACTGCTTCCGCCAATCCTTCGCTTACCCTCCCCCTCCGACTCTCTCCCCCCCTCTCTCTCTCTCTCTCTCTCTCTCTCTCTCTCTCTCTGTAGACTGCCGGTCCCGTTGTTTTCTAAACAAACAGCGCGCGTTGACTAATGACGTCACGTGGTCACGCGCGCAGTTAGAGACGCACTTCCGGTAGAGCGCAGATCCTGATGTGTTGCTTACTTGGCGGGAAGCTTTTCAGATACCACGGAGGGGAGCGGTCTCTGCACACGAGTGCGGAGCGCCGAGTGTGACAATAGCAAATTCCACATGAAGTGTGCAACACTTCTTTTTCTTTAGTTGTTTATGGTGGAGGAAGCGGGTAAAGAGTTTATTAATTACTTATCCACCACTTATGTGGTAGGCTATACAGCATAAGCCTGTATCAGGATGTCTGTGGTACCTTATATATTCACAGGTGGTCCAACCATCCAAGTACTGCTCAGCGTTGCTTGACTTGGGTGATCAGATGAGATCCGGTGTTCCCTATGGCCGTATACACTGTCTGCCGCTTCTCTGTTCAGGACTAGACGTGGTGGCCACATCGGTAGAGCGCAGGTTGCGAGTTTCGAGTCCCAGTCGGGTCAAACCAATGACTTACAAAATTGATTATTGCTGCTACCTGATTGATTGATTGATTGGTGGTTGCTTTATGCGGTGTCAGCAGCATAAGCCATATTCACAGCCGCTACCCAGCCTGGTACTCCGCATTGCATACATGAGTGGAATGAAAACATTAATAAACTTAAAGAAATTGAACCATCTGTGGGAAAACCACCAGACTCATGCAGGAGGTCGGCGGGACCAAGTGGTCCTTAGCCGCTGCCGTATTGGCCACCGGTGGCTTATGCATGCTTTTCTGCTCAAGGGAGAACCTCCCCCTGGATGTATTGGGTGTCAGTCCCCGCTGACACTCAAACACATTTGACTAAGTTGCGTTGATTTTTTTGGCCCTGCACCAACAGTTCTATACTGCAGACAGTATGCATGACCTTCTTACTAAGGTAAAACAGGAAAACATTTTAGCCTTTTTGAGGGCAGCTGGACTGTACCACCTCATATAGTTTACTAAATAGATTCTATCAATTATTAATAAAACTTTTCATTTTCTATGTGAATTTGTTTTCCTTGACCACAAATATATGATTGTGAGCTTTCTAATTTAATGAGTGTCTATTGGCACATAATTGATTGTCTGCTTTTACATGTAAAAGCGATGGTATGAACAAAAAACAAACATTTCTCGTTGTGAATATGGCCTATGCTGCTGACACGGCGTAAAGCAACCACAAATCAATCAATCAACCACATTGCTAGGATAGGGCATGGGCTGGTTATCTCAGTATCAGAACAGTGTGACTGAGTGGGATATCAGGTCATGGTGCTGATGATGGCCCGATCTCTCAGTGGGGCAGCACTATAACGTCACTTTGAGTGTGCACGGTCACAAGTTGGTACCAGCCTTGATATGACCACATACGTTGCTAGGACATAAAACCCCCAGCAAACAAACAAATATCTGTTCAGAAAATGCCAGCAATGCACACACACACTGCTTGGAAAAGATTGGTGGTTTAGTTTTAAAGTGTGCATCGATCTGTATTCCCAGGCTGCCTCACCCATCCAAGTACTGCCGAGACTCAACATTGCCTTTTGTCGTGATCAGATGAGAACTGGTGTTTCCAATGTAGCATCGATCATGTTGACCGGATGTGCTTGAACTTAGAGTCTAGGAGTATCGTGACCCCCCCCCCCCACCACGTGACCCAATCCAGCATGACCTGGGTCTTCTCATGCAGCTATTAGTATTACATAAATCTTTGGTAAATCAATGGTCATATTCCGTCGCCGTTGTATCCTTTTTGACAATAAACACATTGTTAACCACGCATTGCTCTAAGAAAAAAATCCATGCATATATATATGTTTCACCTAAGGAGAGCGCTTGAATGAAATCTGTTGTGCTTGGGTTCTAACATGAAATTATTGGACACTGTTGCCATATTGGTAGAGCGGAGGCTTCCCATGTGGAAGGTTGGGAGTTTGATTCCTGGTCGAGTCAAACCAATGAGTTATAAAATTGATACTTGTTGCTTCATAGCTGGGTACTTGACATTAATAGGATAGGGCAAGGACGGTTGGCTCAGTGTCAGTATAAAGTGACTGAGGGGGATATATTGTGCCTTATGGTACAGGTTCTTGACAGAACCGAAGGCTAAGGGAACAAACCTTAAACAGAAAACTATGTCACTGTGGCAGCATTAAGGGTGGTTGATGTATGGAACTCCCAACATCTTCCAACCAGCCACTGCAGGGACAAATAGTTTTGCGCCTGTCTTGACATGTAGTGAATGCCCGTTGGCATTGTTTAGCTTTACCATGAAACCTTATGTACCCACAGTGATACGGATGCTACGACGTCAGTCTGGGAACCCAACTCAAAAACACCGGGCACATGTACTACTAACTATGTGCTGCTTGTGTCTAACGAATAACCTCACCCACCACCTACACTTGCTATCCGGGCCGCACTTCGTCCACCTCTCCTTTTCACCGCTGCACCTCGCTCCTTCTTGATTATGTCTGAAAAGAATTCCAGGAGGGGGAGCCGGCCAGCATTCCACTTTCTACCTCTTACTCCGTCCGTGTCTCTGGCTCACCGGCTGGTCACCATAGAGCAAAGAGACACCACACCTACCCGCCAGCCCACCGCCTTGCTCCCTCCCTAATTTCTTCGACCATGTCCCACCAGAAGCCAGCTCCCTGCTGCATGGGACCACCTTGGCAGTACCCATACAGTGTAGATTTGCAGCCTTCAGTGCACACACGCGAATGAAAATTCCCCAAAACAACAATTGTTTGTGTCAGTTTAGTATGTGTTCATCCAGGAGAATCTGCTCAGAGAATGTGATGCGCGTTAAAGTTGCATAGTCCGATGGCTTTGAGTTTTGTACATTTTTTTAAAGATAAACACATTACATTCATCGCTATAATCTAGTTAACGTTAGTTTCAAGTAATTTTTATTTCAAATAGCTAACTTTGGAAATATTTTAAGTGCAAACATGCCAGATTAACTTTGGCAAACACGTTAAAAGTCTGATGCCATAGGCTTCTCTGCACTAACACTAACAGGCTCTACTAAATTGGCTCACTACTCCCTTCTATGCAGTATTGAATGAGTGCTTAATAAGAGCACCAGTATCTAAGTCATATGTGTAGAATCAAATCTAGATAATTGTTTTGGTTTCCTTCTAACTGTTCACCGGGCGCGGTGGTCGATTCGGTAGAGCACAGGCCTCCCGTGCGGGTGATCTGGAGTTTGATTCCCGGTCGAGTTAAACCAGTGAATTACAAAATTGATATTTGTCGATTTTTAGCTGGGCACTCGGCATTAATAGGAGAGAGCAAGAACTGGTTAGCCCAATTTCAGGATAATGTGACTGAGCAGGATATCGTGTCATGGTGTTGGCATCCTGATTTCCCAGTAGTGCAGCACTGTGAAATTACCATGAGTGCACACTGTCACAAGTTTCTTCCCATCCTGATATGACCTTAGATGTTGCCTGGACGTAAAATTCCAACAACCAACCAATCAAACTGTGTAGTTACTAACTTGGAAACACCTGCTCTCATTTGAAAGCCGCACTGGGTGAGTTATACTTATCGTAAGGTTGCTATGGACAGGATACCGTAGTGTATGCTGTACAAACAAATGTACATAATATAGAGTGTATTCCTCCGGGCTGGAAGTGCCTGAAACAAGATGGTGGAAGTGCTTTGTTTATTCTGCGTGAAGTCATAAATAGTACTGATGTTTACGTATGCTGCTAAACACCCAGCTAGCTGAGTCAGGTGGAGCTCACGGCTTCTAGGTAGCTGCAGTACGCCAGGTCACAGATGATTTAAGTAGAGAGGGCGTGGCCAACCAACTCACCCAATGTAGCCATAGCAACCTGGGGTTGGGGTGACTATGGGAACCGATCCACTCTATGTGATTATAGCAACCTGATGAAATTATCAACCTATCCGAAGTAACTGTAGACATCTCAGTAGGGAGCTAACTTTAGGTAGACCATGCAATCTGATGGGTTACCATGGCAACCGAGCCACTCTAGGTGACCATAGCAACCCGCTGAGATTACCGTAGTAATCAACCCAACCGAAGTAACCATCCCCTCGTTGCAAGCTGAAGTGCGATGTGTGTGACCATAGCAACCAACCCAGGTAATAACATTAGCCACGCAAACCGTGTTGATTATTGTGATTATTGTGATGCCTAGAGGATTTGTTGGATGACCAACGTTTTAGTAACTAGAGGGGTTACCATATCATTTAATTGATTGATTGATGGATGGATGGATTGATTGATGGATGGAGTGATATAGCTTGGAGCTGTACACTCAAATAAAAGCATCAAGTTTTCGAGACAAACACTTATCTAGATTTGATCCTACATATCCAACTTAGATACTGGTGCACTTATTGGACATATCTTGCAAGATAGAATTAGAAGGGAATGCCGAGTCAATTTAATAGAATCGGTTACTACCGAAACTTCTGGTGTTTCAAAGTGATGGCCAAAATTTATGTGTAATGTTCGCTCTTCGAAATCTCTCCAAAGTTAGCCATTTAGAATAAACTTCACTTCAAGTGAAAGTAATGGCAATTATAATGAGAAACCCAATGTTGCTAAGCTCAGAAAATAGCAGAAGTTCAAAACCATGGGACCATGCAACTTTATGTTACCACGGTATAACAACAATGGGAGCCGCGGAGGGTGGGGGTGGGGGTCGGGGGGATTATCACCTAGGCGACGTACAGAGGCCTTCGTCAGCCAACCCATTCCAGGACCGGTAACCATAGCAACACGGGGTTTGCAGGATGGGTGTGACTAACCAACGAATCCAAAGTCACTATAGTAACCAATGCACTAGTCTAGTAGTAGCAGTTATGTGCTTAATTATTGTTGCATAGTCCGATGATTTTGAGTTTCTGCAATTTTCTGCGGTAAATACATTAGGGAAATCATTAAAATCTACTTTACTTTGGTTGAAAGTAACTTTTTATTTTAAATGGATAACTTTGGAGATATTTGAAGTGACAACATTTCAAAGGCATGTTGGCACACACACCAACATTTGGACATGCTAGGCTTCAGCAGTGACAGGTTCTATTAAATTGGTGTAGAATCCCCTCCAATGCAACAATAAGTCCTTATATTATTTATAGGTGCAGAATCTGATGAAAGCAGCACATTTTCAAAACCAAGACAGTTACATAGATTTGATCAAACATATTGAACTTATATACTGATGCATTTAAGCATGTGTTGCTTCATAGAAGGGGGTGCTACACTAATTTACTAGAATTTGTTACTACTGAAGCCTGTGGTGTCAGAGTTTTGATGTACTTGCCAACATTAATTTAGCACGTTTGTACTTCAAACAACTCAAAAGTGCAGCCATTTAAAATAAAGTTACTTCAAACTAACGTAAAATCAATTGAAAATTGCAAAAAGCCTCAAAACCTCCAGATTATAGAACTTTACTAAGCGTACCCGTATCTAAATTGGATTTGTAGGATCAAATATCAGTAAGTTCATTGGTTTTTGAAAAATAATGTTTTCATCGGACTAATGCAAATTTGCAAGTTTAATCTGCCAACGTCCAATAACTTTACCGTAATTACTTTCAGTGAAATGACAATAATTGCTTTTCCGGAAGTGGTTGGGGGCGGGGGGGGGGGGTCTTGCCTGGCCAGACCCCGTGACTGTTAATGTTATTCTTCCACGAGACTAGTGATATAGCTGGGGGTGGTAGGGGGGTACCCCCCCCCCCCCCCCCACACACACCTCCTCCACCACATGTGGACTCAAGGTGTGTAGCGTTAAATTGTTAATACCCCCATCCCCAATATAACGCACAATAGCGTAAGTGAGTCCCCTGGCACACACTGCCCCCTGGTGGCAGCCCCATGTATATGCCCGCATCTATCCAATGTACCGCCCATGAAGGCAGGAATACACTCTCCGACATCGGTACTAAAATGCTACACCAACACCTCTTCATTCCCCAGACGGGATGGCCGAATGAGTTAGAGCGTCCGTCTCCCATGTTGGTAGACCATGGGATCGTGGGTTCGAACCCTGGTCGAGTCAAACCAATGACTTAAAAATTGATACTCGTCACTTCCTAGCCAGGCGCTCGGCATTATCAGGATAGGGCAATGAGACGGAGTGAGATATCAGGTCATGGTACTGGTAGCCTGGTCTCCCAGTGGGGCAGCACTATAAAGTCGCCATGAGTGCGCACTGTGACAAGTCGGTACCCGTCCTGATATGACCTTAGATGTTGCTAGGACGTAAAACAACAACAAACAAAACAAACCTCTTCTTACCCCAACATGCTGTTATTTACCTACTTACCCAGTAAATACTTAAAGACGTGGTCACGTGATTGTACCTTGTATTCCTTACATGAATATTCTATGTATCTTAATGAAAAATGACACTTGTTTGAGTCTGAACACGGTATGTTCAGATTTGTCTACCCAGAACCATTTAGACTCTGAATACCTCATGGTATTATTATTTCTGTGACGTCACTCAGGGAAGGTCAAGTAACTGTGGTTTAAGTAATTATGGTTTAAGTAACTATGGTTTAAGTAACTATGGCTCAAGTAACTGTGGTTTCAGTAACTGTAGTTTGAGGATATATCAGCATATGTGGACATATCACTACCAGAAATTGGCACACGGTTAAGCACATACTACTGCATGGCTACAACAAACATTTACTTTTCCTGGCAGTTGTCGGGGAGTGTATTGCTGCCTGTAACACATGGTGCGCATGCGTCATCTCCGGACAGCAGGTGCAGGCCACACACAGCTTGACTGCTGTTTTTTTTTAGTGGTGTTAGGTTTTGGGTTTTTGCGTGGCGTTTCCTTCACCAGGTGAGTGGTGCTATTGTGTGTCAAATTGTAATTAGACTGCTCAAAGTCATTTGGCGCAACATGTAGCCATGAAGGTTTATGTCTTGTTCGGGTAAATGTAGTAACTAATTGGTCAACTACTACAATATTTGAAGTATGGTGTATGTAGATAACTGGGTCATTCTCTGAAACTCGGCACCACATTTTGGTTTCCATGTTACGATGGTGATAATTAATTATTTCTTTATTTTTGGTAGCAAGTCAGCAAATTATATATATGTCAGCAATGCTCCATGTATTTAACCAGCCCCACAACATATATCAAAAGTATGCTTGTGTGATTTTGTGTTAAAGTGAAAATTTACACACCAACGCCATTTACCCACACTTTAAAAAAGACTTGTTTTCTAAGACCTAACATTGTTTGCTTAAACTGTAATCAATGACATCTTGTTTGAATTTGTTGGGTATGTTAAAATGATGACCTGGATGTGTGTTTGATTTCCATGTTGCATGAGTGATATTAACGTATTGCTTTTTTCTTCAACTCTGAACTATGCACAACATATAAACCTCCGTGTAACCATGGATTCTGCCATTATTTGGATTGTTTTCCAAACTATCGCTGTTAAAGTTTTATAACCTGATGAAGTCATACCAACGTGAATGAATAAATGACTAAATAAATAAATGAAGGAATAAATGGATCAATAAATGAATAAATGAATGAATAAATAAGTGAATAAATAAATGAATAAATAAATAAATGAAAAATGAAGGAATAAATGGATCAATAAATGAATGAATAAATAAGTGAATAAATAAATGAATAAATAACTGAATAAATAAATGAAAAATGAAGGAATAAATGGATCAATAAATGAATAGATGAATAACTGAATAAATAAATGAATAAACAAATAATTAAACAGAACCCTCCAATGCTTGACATTTGTAAACAATGCCTTCTGTAAATGCACGCCAAAATTCGATGTTTTCGATAATGAAAAAAAAAACACGTTTAAAAGGAAAAGAATTAAAGGCCTTTTCAGGATATTTTCCGCAATGTGTGTGATGGGGGGGGGGGGCTGGGTGGACGGGGGCGAGGGGTAAGATGCCCAGCTCCAGGGGCCGTATGCAGGAGTCAGTGTTAGCGAGGCAAAACGGTGTTTGTGGGGAATTCCGGGTTAGCGGCGAAAAAATGGTATGCACGAGTCAGTGTTAGGCCTAACACCAAAGGCTTAACCGGTGTTACCGTAACCCTAAAAAATATCAGGTTTACCGAGTTTATTAGGCCCAAATCTATTCAATGCTGTCATATTTAACAGAATTACATACGCAATAAGTGAATTTGATCAATTTAACCCTAAATTCGAAGCAATATTAACGCTGCCGCCGTAACGGCGGAGATATTAATACTTATATTTTCGAATCGACGAACGTAAAGTAAACAAATCGCCGCCGTCGCGACCGCCGCGTCGACGTCGACATCCATACTGGCCGACGGTTACGCATTGGCGGCAATGTATTAGCGATTTGTTTAGTTTACGCTCGTCGATTCGAAAATATAAACATTAATATCGCCGCCGTTACGGAAGCAGCGTTAATATTGCTTCGAATTTAGGGTTAATTTGCTCAAATTTCACTTATTGCGTATTTAATTCTGTTAAATATGATAGCATTTAATAGATTTAAGCCTAATATATGGGTTCAGACGCAGAGGGATTTCCCAAATCTATAAATAATTTCATGTTTAGCTAAAATGTAAGTGTTACGCGCTCGTGCATACGACTTGACACAGTTCCTGACATCGGCGATAGCTAATCGGTAATAGGCTGTAACACCAAACCCCGCTAACACTGACTCCTGCATACGGGCCCAGGTCTCCTGTGCAGCTTGGCTCTGCGTTGAACATGTCACCTTTTGTCAGACAACCATCATTGCCGCCACGATTGCCGTCAATTTCGTCCTCTCGCCGAATCTTACTTGTCAGAGATGAATAACAAGCCCGAACAGTGGACAGGGTCAGTCCGACCCTATCAATTAACTTACCACCCATTCCACCACCTACACAACAAATACAAGAAGCCAACCAATAACCAGGAAACTTCTGTAATTAGGGCATGATTTGTTGAATGCTGGATGGAGGCGAAGGCTAGAGATTCGCAAAACGAATACATTTTTCATTTAATTTCTTTATATCTTTTTTTGCATTAGTTGATTAAGCAGGGTAATTTTCAATCGCAGACAAATGGTCTGCCTCATTCCACAGCTCCAATGACCTAGCAAAATGGCAGGCGATCGCTTAACTCATTCGCCCACCCTGTCTTAAAAAGGACCCCCCCCCCTACCAAACAAAAAAAACATCCTCACAAAAACGTGCATTTATTTATTGTGGGGGCGGGGGGGTGGGGGGGGGGGGTGGAGGGGGAGAGCAAGCAAATCGTGTACGTTGGTGCCAGCAGGAGTAGCGTCCTCTGAGGCCTCGTTTTCACTCTAAGAGCGCCCTGGTGGGCTGCCTTGTTGTATTTCATAAAACAGCCACCAGGGGGCCGACGGCCAACACATCACGGCTTGGAAGGCGAACAAACATCTGATGGGATTAGGGAGCCCAGGTAGGCTAATGTTTAGGACGCTCGTCCCAGAATGACAAAAGTATGGGTTCGACGGTTCCCGTTCTAGGCGTGATGTTTCTCTTCATTTCAGACCAGATGGGATGGCCGATTGAGTTAGAGCGTCCGTCTCCCGTGTTGGTAGATTGTGGGGTCGAACCCTGGTCGAGTCAAACCAATGACTTAAAAATTGATACCTGTTGCTTCCTAGCCTGGCGCTCAGCATTATTAGGATAGGCAAGGACTGGTAATGTGACTGCGTGGGATATCAGGTCATGGTGCTGACGGCCTGGTCTTCCAGTGCACTGTCACAAGTCGGTACCCGTCCTGATATGACCTTAGATGTTGCTAGGACGTAAAGCAACAACAACAAAACATTTGCGACACAACATTGGTTCCATGACCAGGATTCTGTACATGCTTAGTGCTGTGTGATGACAACCTACCCCGTGTATGTAACAGAAGTGCACTACCTGGATATTTGTCTTAATATTGCATAGGAAGGTGCACTCACCTCCTCAGATAGACTAATGGTTTGGACGCTCATCCCAGAATGGAAGCAGTGTGGGCTCGAGTCCCACTATAGGCGTGATCTTTCTGTTCGTTTTCCAAAAACACCCCCATGACACAACCACAACCTGATATCCTATTCAGTAGCATTATCGTGACATCGAGCAGACCAATCATCGCCTTAATCCTTCTAATGCAAGCAATGTGGTGACAAGCACACATTTTGTAAGCCCTTTGCTTTGACTCAGCCGGGTATCGAACCATGGACCTTCCGCACGGGAATTGCAACGTTTTCCCGCTAGGCCATCCCCTGTCTGACAATGATTTTTCATGACGTATAGCTGCCATACATCTGTCGATATTCAGGAGAATGACCAGTTAAGACGCCCATACACTAACCAGTATGGTTCACAACACCTCCCCAGGAGTTGGATGCAGATCCCTCTCCTTCCCCTCCATAATGAATGAAGATGAGCTACCTCCACCCGCCCTCCATTACACCTGAAAAGCAGAGGCTGGTTTTGTGAGCACACAACTAATATTCACACCAGATGTGGTGGCTAAATTAATAAGAGCGCTGGCTAGCTTCCTGTGTGGGAAGTTGTGGGTCCGAACCATGACAGAGTCAAACCAATGACTTACAAAATTGATGCTTGATGCCACCTAGCCTGGTACGCAGCATTAATAGGAGCAAGTAAGGACTGGTTTGCTCAGTATCAGGATAGTGTGACTGAGTGAGATATCAGGTCATGATGCCAATAGTCTCCCAGCCAGTATGGCATCACTATAAAGTGGCCATGAGTGCACAGTGTCCCAAGCAAGTACCCGTCCCTGATATACCCATCAGATGTTGCAAGGACAGAAAGCCCCAACATACATACAAACCAGCACAAACTAATATTCGCAGACGCCCTCTGGTGTCATTAATAGCAGCCTCCTATTGGTGGAGGTGTCGGATTGGTTTTTTTTGTTTTGTTTTCGTATTTTAGTTTTTGTTGTCTTGTTTCGGCAAACTAATGACGATGAATGATTGTTCCATATTCATTTATTTCGAACTGATGAGACATTTGCAGATCTTGTGGCTGTTTTGCTTTTCTCCAACGTTCTTTCCACCAAACCGGATTATTTGTTTTCGGATCTGCAAATTTGGTTTCGCAATTTCCGATCCGCCACCAGGGTCATGCAAAAAAAGCGCTGGCATGTGGAAGGGAGCAGCGTCTGAGTGTGTGTGTGTGCTGTTTGTCTGTGTGCGCGTGTGTGTGTTTGTATGTGCGTATGGGGTGATGCGGTGTTGGGGTGGGGGGGGGGGGGGGGAGGGGTGAGTGTCGACATACAAAGTCCTGGAACACTGTTGATATGTATTATACGCTCTTCTGGTTAGGCCTGCCGTTGCCAGGACATATTCACCATCGTTACAGTCAGTGTTTTCTGAGTTAAAGCTGCATCGTCTGAAAGCACCATATTTTTTAAATAAAAAAATAATATTTGTTCTACGTAAATCCACCTTACATACTGGTGCACTTGTTAAGCATTTCTTCCTGCACAGAAGGGAATCTAAGTCAATTTAATTTTAAAAAAACCTATTATTGTTGAACCCTGTGTTGTGACAATTTTGACGTGCATGCCAACATTAATTTGGCATTTTTTCAATTCAGATGTCCCCAAAGTTAGCCACTTATAATCAAATATATTTCAAACTGAGGTGTGGTAGATTATAACCATCAACTGAATATATATATATATTTTTTTTAATGGCAGAAACTCAAACTCATCGACCTATGCAACTTTATGCTGACCGACTCTCACCCTACATGCTCGTGGACAATCAGACACCGACAATGTCTGGTCTAGTCTGCCCAGTTAGAGCTCTGCATAAAGTGCAGCACCCCCCACCCCCTCCCACCTACACCCCACCCCCACCACACCCCATTAGCCCCTACGCACTTGTGTCCGCGCAATTGACCCTTTCCTACCACAGAGCATGCGCAGTTTAGTTGCTACCCACAACATTAGACCGCAGTCACACTGTGGTTTGCGACCACTTTGCGACCAAAAGGCAGACTGGTCGCTGACTGGTCGGCAACCGGTCGGCGAAACTGAAAGTAGTCAGCAACCTCCTTGTGACCGGTTTAGATACTGGTGCACTTATTACAGATGTGTCGGTGTAAAGAAGTGAGCGCGAATTCAATAGAATCTGTGACTGGGCAATCTTGAAATATCATGCATTTCGCTGATTTTTATTAAGTTTAATAGAATCCGTTACTGCTGAAGTCTATTGGGGACCGAATTTGAGAAGCATGCCAAAATTAACTTGGCATGTTTACACTTCAAATATCTCCCAAGTTAGCCATTTTTATTTCAAAGTTATTTCAAACTAAAAGTAAGGTCAACCATAACGATCAACATAATATATTTATCTCAGAAAATGACGGAAGGTCAAAACCATCGGACTATGCAACTTTAATATAAATATATAATATTTATTTGTCAGAATAAAGGCAGAAACTCAAACCAAGTAGGGCAGAAACTCAAAGCCATTGGATTGTCTACCATAAAAACTTGCATTTCAGTCGATTTAATCTTTGTTTTAATAAAGCAAGCTCTCAGAAGTACCTCGACTTATACACGTATCATATTTCCTACCTTTTCGCTATCAGTTCGCCAGTAAGTATGTACAGTAAAATATTTACCTCGACTTATCTGCCAGCTCGCCTAATAGCAATGCGTGAATTTTTATGGTAGCTTGAATTAGACGGGGATTGAGTGGACTGCAGTGAACGTTTCAGTCACTATGTATAGTCAAATATTTACCTCAACTTATCTGCCTGCTCGCCTAATAGTAATGCGTGAATTTTTATGGTTGCTTGAATTAGATGGGAATTGAACTGACTGCAGTGAACGTATCAGTCACTATGTATAGTAAAAAATTTACCTCAACTTATCTGCCAGCTCGCCTAATGGTAAAGCATGAATTTTTACGGTAGTTTGAATTAAACGGGAATTGATCAGACTACATTGAATTGATCACTTGTCAGTAACTATGCAAAGTCACAACTTTACCTCGACTTATCTGCCAGCTCAGCTAATAGTAATACGCAAGTTTTTAGCTTGAATTAGACCGGAATTGAGCAGACAACAGTGAGCATATCACTTGTCAGTAACTATGCATAGTACAAAATTTACCTAAACTTACCTTCCAGCTTGCCTACTACTATATGAGTTTTTAGCTTGAATTAGATGGGAATTGAGCGGACTACAGTCGCACCCTTAGCTGGCATTGCTTGCCTGCTATTTGCGGGCACTACATGCATTCCGCCTCCCTGTGTGATGTGACCCGGTATGTGTGTGTACACGCCCCGGGGTGGCATGAGGGTCCATCCCAGAACCATCCTTACCTATCACTATTCAGGCCAAGGCCTCAGGCTCACTTTGAACCCAGAAACACAGCTTTCCTGTTCCTTGATAACGAGGCTTTGAAGGTTACATCCCCCCCCCCTCCACACTCACACCCTCCACCCTCACACTCTTTATTTATGAATATGGGTATTCGATTTTTCGCTGGTCCCTCAGTAAGGACTGAAGCTGAAACCCGACATAACGAGTCACAGCTTCAGCAGCTTACATAGCGAAAAAGAAGGATGGGGGTGAATACGCACACATAGTGACACAGGATGTGGTATTTTATCTCATGAGAAATATTTCTATGACTTTTTCAGTGCAATTCACATTCAAAACAAATGCATGGTAATAATCCGAACCAGTTTGGTCATAAGCATGGCATGTTGTAGGTGCAAAGTGAGTGTGAAGTATATAGGGTATGCACTGACGTCATGCTAAACGGAAGTGCGGCCATTGTGGCGATAGTAACCACAATAATAAAGGCTGTCACACTGCAAACTCAATGGTTATGAGCACCTTCCTACAGAAAAAGTTAAATATCTCTAAAACCACAACACCTAGACACAAACTGATTTGAATACACATAGAAAACATGTTCACCAAAAAGATTATATTAAATTTATACGGTTAGGGTTCTGGATTTCTATTAAATTTGAATAAAACTGATGTTTTGCACTGCGCGTACCGGCATACTCAATGCATTGTCAATGGCAGTGAGCAATCTTCAGACAGAAAAAGTTAAATATCTCTAAAACCACAACACCTAGAAACAAACTGATTGGAATACACATAGAAGACCTGTTTACCAAAAAGATTATATTAAATTGATATGGTTATGGTCCTGGATTTCTATTAATTTTGAATAAAACTGATGTTTTGCACTGCGTGTACCAGCAAACTCAATGATTCAGTCAATGCATTGCCAATGGTCGTGAACAATCTTCATACAGAAAAAGTTAAATATCTCTAAAACCACACCACCTAGAAACAAATTGCTTGTTACACATATAGAAAACATATTCAACGAATATATTATATTAAATTTATAAGGTTAGGGTTCTGGATTTCTATTAATTTTGAATGAAATATACGTTTTGCACTGCATGTACAGGCAAACTCTATGGGTTGTTTACTGTTTGATATGGCCACAATGGCCGCACATCCGGTTGATGACGTCACGTGAATACCCTATATAGTCTATGGTGAAGGATACGGCTGGGAGTGGCACCAACCCCGACTTCCTGTATGTAAGCTGTAGCTGTGACCTGGCATCTTGGGTTTTAGTTTCAATCCTTCCTGAGGCCAAGATGAACTTGGAGCATGCGCATTGGTTGCAGGTCAAATTTTACCTCATGGTTGACCTAAATCAATTACGATAAAGGGTTTGCGGCTGCGATATGGAGTGTCTTATCATGATGACGGTGTTGTACGTAGGTCAAAGTGTGGGGCTGTGACATGGGGTGTCTGTTATCATGACAGCAGTGCTGAATGCAAGTAAAGGATTTGGGGCTGCGATATGGAGTGTGTCTTATCATGACAGCAGTGCTGAATACATGTAAATGGTTTGGGGCTGCGCTATGGAGTGTGTCGTATCCTGACAGCACTGCTGAATGCAGGTAAAGGGGTTGGGGCTGCGATATGGAGTGTCTTATCATGACAGCACTGCTGAATGCAGGTAAATTGTTTGGGGCTGCGATATGGAGTGTCTTATCATGACAGCAGTGCTGAATGCAGGTAAAGGGTTTGGGGCTGCGATATAGAGTGTGTCTTATCATGACAGTGTACGCAGATAACGCTTAGCAAATGGCCGCCGGTAGAGGGCAGTAGCAGTAGCAGCTGCTGCTGTTGCAGATCATCCTTAGGCCGAGTGCACGCATGCGCACGCGACGAGATTACTCTGAACGCTTCCCTCACCCAACATCCACCCACACACTTCCACCTCCTCCACCTGTCCCCC